>CM076577.1:888456301-888649472 GCA_034641835.2 Pinus albicaulis
GCAAACACATGAAGAAATATCAATCACACATAACACAGGTGTTTTTACCGGGAAAGCATAAAGCTAAAAACCCCACTCTCATATATTATGTATATATCATGGATCATGAAAAAATCTCATACAAAACTCTAATCCAAGAGCTCTCATTACAATATACAATTGTCTCACAGCGTCATACAAAAATTGGAAAATACATGCACCAATTTACTGCCTCCTGACAGCCTGCCTCCGTTACACAATCCCTGCTGATAATAATCCCTGAATGAATGAGATCCTGCCTTTCCTTCACTGTGAAATCCTCATTGGAATCTCCAATGTGTGTGGCTGCATCAGTGCACCCACTAATGTCACAACTGATAGTCAAACTGTCCCTTTCACCTATCTCTCAACTGGGTCTCCACTGGATCTGACATGCATGTAGTTAACAGTAGTAAATCTTTAGTTACATATGAGATCACTCCATGTGAATTAATTAAGATTTAATTCACTGATCTCTCACTAGTATATCTTTAGTTCAACTAGTTACAACTAGCACAACTGAGTTTAACTCACTTAACTGAGTTAAACTACTTTACAACTAACATAACTACACATCCAAATTTGTTACAACTTCGAATCACTTAGTTACAACTAAGTCCACTTGCATGTCCCACCAACCAACCTTATAACTCGAAATTCCTTCCGCTAACTGGTTTTCCACTTCAGTTAACTGAAATCAAGTGCTTCAAGAGAATAGATTAATATTTATTGTCCAATTATTATTAAGACATAATAATAATTGACATGCATTCTATATTTAGACATGTGATCTATAAATAGACTTCGCACATGCATCTAAAAATAGAAACTCATCTATAAATAGAATTTTTTCACCATTCTAAAAATAGACTCTCGCTATATATAGAATTTGCTCACCATTCTAAAAATAGACATACACCTAAAAATAGCTTGTGGGCCCCACCTAGTGTAGGTGCTTAATTTTCACTAGGATCATCATCTTGTTGAATCTCAACACTCCCTCTCAACAAGAAGGGATTATCCTTCACCCTGATCCTGTCTCTATGGTATTTGAATTTTCTCTTGGTGAGAGCCTTCGTCAGAATATTTACATCATGATCTTCCGTAGGAATGTACTGAAGCAACATGATCTTCTGCTGCACACAATCTCTGATATGATGATACCGGATATCTTTATGCTTATATCTATCATTAAACACAGGATTAATCAAGAGTTTAATGCAACTCTTTTTATCATAATGAATCACTGTAGAATCTAAATGAGAACCAAACAAACCAACCAGGATCTTTCTCATCCATATAGCTTCACATGAAGCTTGACTTGCTTCCATGTATTCCGCTTCTGCTGAAATGAGTGCCATGGATCTCTGTTTCCTACTATACCAAGAAACAATTGGAGATCCGATACTGAAGACCCCCCCCTGATGTGCTCTTTCTGTCCATTGGGCTTCCCGCCCAGTCTGCATCCATGAATCCATGCAACTTCACCTCATCTGTCTGTTTGTACCATAAGACATACTCAGATGTGCCCCTAAGATATCTCAGGACATGCCTGCCCACCTTCCAAAAGAGATTGGTAGGCTTAACCATCGCTTGACTAAGTTGGTTCACCGCATAGCATATGTCTGATCTTGTATTTACTAAATTCATTAGCGAACCCACTAATTGTCGATAGACAGTAGCATCCACTACCTCTCTAGATGTAACATCCTCTTTCCTCCAATTTCCTAGAAGAGGAGTATCCATGGGTTTGCAGCCCTCCATGTGAAACTTACCCAGTATCTCCCTTGCATACTTGCCTTGAGACATAAAAATTTCACCTTCTTGCTACCATATTTCCAATCCAAGGAAATAATGAAGGAGGCCCATATACTTCATATCGAACTCCTTTGCAAGGTCCTCCTTCCATGAGTGTATCAACTGCTCATCACCAGTCAGTATTAAATCATCAACATAAAGAACAATGATTAAAATCTTACCCTCCACCACAATTTGGTATAGGTTTGCATCCGCCTCACTCTTGGTGATGCCACGTCCAGTGAAATAGCTGTCGATCCAAGTGTACCAAGCACGGGGTACTTGCTTCATCCCATACAACACTCTTTTGAGTCTGCACACATGCGACTCATTGCTGAAGAGCTCAAATCCTTCAGGTTGCTTAATGTACACTTCTTCCTCAATGATCCAATTAAGGAATGCAGTATTCACATCCATCTGATGAATGTGCCAACCCATCTGCGCTGAGAGAGAAAGGATGGTCCTTATGGAAGAATACCGTGCGACAGGTGCAAATGTTTCTTCATAATCAATCCCCTTGATCTGTGAGAAGCCCCGGGCCACAAATCTGGCCTTGTATTTCTCAACACTCCCATCAACAATTTGCTTTACCTTGTAGATTCATCTTGAAACATTGTTACCGATGAAATAGGTAACCTGACCTCAAAACGGGAACTCTAGCCCAAAAAGACTCAAAAAACATAAAAAAACACCCTAAGAACAAGAAAAGTGTATTCCGGAACACACTTGGTTTTTTTTTAAGGTCAAATTTTAACATTTTATATAATTATGCTAAAAACAAAATTGTTTCTTGAAAAAAGGATTGAAAAAACACCCTCAAAACAAAACCAGTTGATGCTGGAATAACAAAATAAAATAAAATTGTGCCATATTTTTGACATTTTTAAAAATAGAAATAACATTTTTTAATTTTTAAAATTCAAACATTAAAAAAAACCTAAAATTTAAGAAAAAAATAAATTGAAAAAATAAAAACATTTTAAAGCTTAAAATTTAAGAATATATAAGAATAAAAAAATAAAAATAAAAACTAAATAAAATTTAAATTCAAACATTAAAAAAAACCTAAAATTTAAGAAAAAAATAAAAAATAAAAAATAAAAAAATAAATTAAAGATTAAAATTTCAAAATATATAGAAATAAAAAAATAAAAATATTAAATTAAAAAGAAAAACAAGTTAAAAAAAGAAAGAAATTATAAAAAATAAAATATAGAAATTAAATTTAAAAAAGAAAAAGAAAATGTTTATTAAATTTAAAAAAATTAAAATTAAAGAAATATATTAAATTTTAATAAATTTAAAACTTAAAAAAAAAAAAAAAAAAAAAAAAAAACATTATTGAAATTAAAAGTAAAAAAATGAAAAATTAATTAAAAATAAAATACAATAAAAATATTAAATTTAAAAAAATATATATTAAAAAAGAAAATAGATTTTTAAAAATAAATTAAATTTAAATACCACACCGATCCCATTGTGGTTGAAACCAAGCATGCGATCAAGGATAAATCAAGTTCAAATTGTGAGGTAAGGGCCTCATTAGTTGCAGCTCCAACGGCCTTCTTGTTCTTCTTTTTTTGTGGGTAGTTAGTGGCGAGATGCCCATGTTCGTGATAATGAAAACACTTCACCTTGGACAAATCCATCTTCTTGCCTTTAGACTCGGATTTTGAGTGCAATTTCTTCCCCTTCTCTTTCCTTTCCTTGGAAGTCAAAGCACAATCCTTGTCATCATCATGCTTTGATGAAGAGCCATCTCTGGTGTTCCACCTAAACTCCCCCTGCACTAGATCCGACCACAGTCATTCCCAATTCGACATTTTTTCACGTCCATTAACAAAGTCTTGATAACTGTGCCAACTCTTAGGAAGTCCCAAGAGAGCCAAGCTCACCAAACCATCATCAGCAACTGTGATTCCCACACTCCCTAGTTAATCTCGACATTGGACAAACTTTGTGAGATACTTAGGAATATTGTCGCCCTTCTCCATCTTGATCTTTCTGAGTTTATCCTTTAGTGCTAATTTCTTATGGTCATTGTTGCTTTAGAAAAGATCCACTAAAGCCTTCCACATAGCAAATGGAGTGGCTTTCCTATGAAGGCTTGAGATAATATGGTCTCGTACACCTTCCAACAGAATCCTTCTCGTCTTCGCTACTTTCTTTTGCCATGCGTCAAGTAACGAAACATCCGTCGAAGTGGGCTTAGGAACATCACTATTGATGAATTCCTTCAAGCCATTATCTTCAAGCACCACCTCCATCCTATCCTTCAAGGCAGTGTAGTTCGAGCTGCCCTCGAGTGCATACTCTAGCTGCAAGCCATTGAAAGCCATTTCGATGTTTACTCAACTGTCGCACCAAGAAATTCTTGCAGCAAATTCGAATTGTTTCCACGAACAAACTCAACTACTGCTTCAAAATTTCAATCTTCTTAGCTCTGATACCATGTAGAAATTTTAATACAGATTATGTATTGCCTAGATTCTACTGATCTAACAATTATATGCCACTATTAAATACATAATCGCTTCTACAAAAATCTTTGCGGAATTTAAAACACGATCGCCAATTTCAAACACATGAAGAAAGATCAATCACACATAACACAGATGTTTTTACCGGGAAAGCATAATGCTAAACACCCCACTATTATATATTATGTATATATCATGAATCATGAAAAAATCTCATACAAAACTCTAATCCAAGAGCTCTCAGTACAATATACAATCGTCTCACACTGTCATACAAAAATTGGCAATTACATGCGCCAATTTACTGCCTCCTGACAGCCTGCCTCCACTGCGTAATCCCTGCTGATGACAATCCCTGAATGAATGAGATCTTTCCCTGCCTTGAATGCGCAATCCTTGTTGGCATCTCCAATGTTTGTGTGGCTGCATGATTTCACCCACTAATGTCACAACTGATAGTCAAACTTTCGCTTTCACCTATCTCTCAATTGGGTCTCCACTGGATCTAACATGCATGTAGCTAATAGTATTAAATCTTCAGTTGCATGTGAGATCACTCCATGTGAATTAATTAATATTTAATTCACTGATCTCTCACTAGTGTATCTTTAGTTACAACTAGCACAACTAAGTTTAACTCACTTAACTGAGTTAAACTACTTTACAACTCACATAACTACATATCCAACTCTGTTACAATTTTGAATCACTCAGGTACAACTAAGTCCACTTGCATGTCCCACCAACCAACCTTAGAACTCAAAATTCCTTTAGCTAACTAGTTTTCCACTTCAGTTAACTGAAATCAAGTGCTTCAAGAGAATAGATTAATATTTATTGTCCAATTATTATTAAGAGATAATAATAATCGACATGCATTCTATATTTAGACATGTGATCTATAAATATACTTTGCACATGCATCTAAAAATAGAACCTCATCTATAAACATAATTTTCTCACCATTCTAAAAATAGACTCCCGCTATAAATAGAATTTGCTCACCATTCTAAAAATAGACATACACCTAAAAATAGCCTGTGGGCCCCACCTAGTGTAGGTGCTTAATTTTCACTAGGATCGTCATCTTGTTGAATCTCAACAAAATCCTGATAAAGCGCATGTCCGAATTTCAGATATTGGTTCACTATATTTTTGGAGATACAATCTGAGGAAGTTAGGGTTTTTGCAGGCTCCCGAATTTCATGTCAAACATGTGACCTTGGGAAAATCGTCATAAATTTCGCTCTGAGCATTGGATTCAAATTTTGTAAAGAATTATAGAAATAGGACGAGTTGTAGTTTTTTGTGTATCATTTTCAGGACCAAAGGTTGAATTAGTGACATGTGGCACTTCGTACAGGTTCGCTTTACTGAACCAGTCTATAATCAGGTCATCGCAGTAGATTGGGCATAACTATTTCTTAAAGAATCCAATGTTAATCAGACCTATGGGGTTGTAAAGAGGACTTAGAGGGCTACCACAGGATGAAATTTCAGACCTTGGAGATCTAAAATTACATGGATACGACAGATTCAATATTGAGCTTCTACAAGGCAAGAAAAAAATATGCATTCAAGGATCACTACAGTGAGGACAACACATCGACAGTCAACGGTAAGTCTACTACAACAAGGTATGTATGATTAGTGTTTTAATTTTAATTTGAATATCATCTCTTACATATGTTTTTTCAAGACAATGTAAGTATTTTGTATGTATGTTTGATTGGGTCTTTTTCATAAATGTTGAACGTATTTACATTTGAATTTTGAATATTTCTCTAACATATGGTTTGTAGGACAGTGTAGGTATTTTTTTTGTATATTGGTTTGGGTCTTGCATGTGCAGGAAGTAGGACACAATAGGACTAATGCCATACGTTTAGTAATTTATCCCCCGATTAGGATGAAAGATCCCATTGAAGCAGCTACCCCCATGCATATTGTATGTACATTTGGTACTATTACTTGCATCATATCGAAAATACCTACCCCTGGTATTACTGATCCACCGGGACAGTTGATAAATGAGAAAATATCTTTATTTTCATCTTCTGCACTCAAATATACCATGAGACCCATGAGTTGATTTGCAATCTCATGATTTATATCCTGAGCCAAAAAAAGTAATCTCTCTCGATAAATTCGGTTGTATAAGTCGACCCAAGTTGCATCCTCATCTCCAGGGGCTCGAAAAGGCACTTTTGGAACACCAACAGGCATTTGTTTTAATGGAAAGAAGTGAAGCACTATACTCTAATATGGAAACGTAAAGTATATGAAGTTGTGTAACATATGAACTCTAGATGGTATTCATAGGGGAGGGTTTGGACCTATCTAGAAATAGAGCTTTAGATGGATCTTTGATCCATGTAAAAGATCCTTCTATTATTCGAGTTGATAATGTAATGAATCACACTTTTACCACTAAACTATACCCGCAACGATCTGATTGTAACATACAGATCGATATTTTGTCCAACCAACCCATTTCTCTTCTTTTTTTTGAGTCTTTTCTGTATAACTTTGATCAGAGAATGATAAGCTCCATTCACTATTAAAATGATTCAAATTATACAGCATGAAACATTCTGTATAATTTGAATCCAGAAAGGTTTTTTATAGGAACTAGGCCGATGGATAACAAATAGAGATTCAGAAAAAATAAATAATAAATAAATAATAAATAAAAAATAAATAAAAAATAAAAAATAAAAATAAAAATAAAAATAAAAAAAAATAAAAAAATAAAAAAATAAAAAATAAAAATAAAAATAAAAATAAAAATAAAAATTAGTTGTTAGTTGCAATAAGTAATTTATGGAGAGACTACATCTTCTCGATAGGCAAGTTTATTGAAAAAAAAAAATTGAGGAAACCCAAAATTCTGGTCATACTATTGACAACTTCCTGACCACTTTCATATTATAAAGATTGGATTGGTGGCCCCTATCGTCTAGTGGCCCAGGACATCTCTCTTTCAAGGAGGCAACGGGGATTCAACTTCCCCTAGGGGTACCATGATCCATTTGTTAGGTATCTTAACCTAAAGACTTTCAATTACTTTATTGTTCCTGGGTCGATGCCCGAGTAGTTAATGAGGACGGACTGTAAATCCGTTGGCAATATGCCTATGCTGGTTCAAATCCAGCTCGACCCAACCAATATCATCAATACCAATCTATTGGTATGGTTATCTTCATGCCAATCATGAATGAAAATATAATTGGTTATTGAACCTCGACATCGATATCTGTTCATATCGTAGATGCCCATTTCCAAATGAAATGAATGGATACATTTCAAAAATGAAAGAGAAGGATAAGATATTTCATCGACCTAGCACTCGCATAATCTATACGATATATCTAGCACCTATCATAGAATAAATATGATCCAATAGTAGGTGAACTGTAGTGTATTGGGATTGTAGTTCAATTGGTTAGAGTACTGCCCTATCAAGACGGAAGTTGCGGGTTCGAGCCCCGTCAGTCCCGATCCAATAAGTTAATAAATTAAGCTCTTAATCCCCATAGAAGAGTGAAAAATAAAATGAGGTATCTAATGGATAGCTATACTAGATATTTATTATATCTAGTATATCTATCCATTAGATACCTTCACCAGATCAAAAATTCAGTTTGGAAAAAGAAAGACCCTTCTTTCGAGGATAAAATCTAATCATCATATTGAATCTGCAATAAATATGCTTCCCTCCCTGAAGAAGAAAATTTCTCTATCAAAAACATAGGAAGATCCATAGATTTTAGGGTGACACAGAGGTAGTCCTCCTAAGTCAGAATCCCACAAAGATCCCTATAGATAATTCCCAATGATTTTTAGGAGATCTTACTTCTGTTATTCCCCAGGAATATTGTGAGTATTCCATGCTAGTACTTCTTTTTCATGATCGATAGCTAGTGGATTTCTAGACACTCTATTGTATTTCCAAGAATGATCATGTCAGGATCTGGACGGACTAGTCCTTATCATTCCAGGGTCATGGATGGGCCTCTAGATAAATTCGATATGGGATACTTCTATATCATCACTGGAGCGGGATATATTCACGATTCCATCTAAATCGTGGAGATCCAAGAAAAATATCTCTCATGTTTGACGAACGTTTTTGGAGTAGCGGAAGGTTCTTATTCTTACGAATTCTATTATTTCGAAATGATAAAGACATGTGTTGATCGGAACATTTTTTGATGCACGTAAGTTTTTACTAATAGTCTTATCAAAATTAATCCTATTAGGTTATACTATTTCCATCAGAGAATTCATTCAATCCATTAGTTAGATTCCGTTACTCGAACCGATTCCATAGATAAAATACATCTATTTCATGGATCTTGAAAGATTCATTCATCTCTATGAGATAAAATCTCAAGCTATTTTGGAACAAAGTTAAAATCAGGAGATCATGGAAGTAAATAACCTTGGATTTATTGTTGTTCTAATGTTCCTTGCAATTCCTACTACTTTTCTACTTATCCCTTATGTCAAAACAACCAGTGCAAGCAGTGGAAGCAATTGATTTTGATGAAAATAAAGTGATTGTTGATCACTAGATAGATCTTTATGATCCAAATCATAAGTATAAAATAGGTTATGAGATCTATAATATTACAACAATACAGGGTAGGGATTGCTTTTGAATTTCTTTTGAAAAGAAAAAAGTAGTACGGAGGAAAATAATAGCTGACCTTTTCTTTTGTACTATTTCTTCTTCTACACCCATATATGGATAAATAGATCTTAATGGTACTTATCCATATATGGTAAATGTGGGATGAAGGACCTTGTACCATAAAATCATAAAGCTGATCACCTTCTTCCTGCTCCTGGAAAAATAGACCCAATGCAGACAGCCGTAATTCCAAACATACTTGCGGATTTTTTAGGATCAAAGTTGAACATCTTTTTCCTGTACGGACATTGTTTTCTAGCACATATTAGATATGGAACTTGAAATGGTATAAGAAAAAACAAAGGAATCTATGACTTATGTCCCATATTTTCCCGAGAAAGAAATTCATATCAGATCCGATCAATTCGGAACCATCCAATAAAACAAGGACTCTTTCTATTCCTACTAAGAAAGAGAAGAGAGATTGTTCTTCAGTGGAAGAAACTAGATTCTCGACTTATTCTAGAAAAGAACCAATGAATGAAAACCTGTTGGAGAAAATCAGATTAGATTTGTCATAGGAATAGGAAAATGATAATAATAAGGGATTATGCACATCCCTTACGGGGATAAATAGGAAATAATTCCATGGAGAGTTTTTCAATTTGGAACGAAGATTCAATATTACTGGATTCTTATGAAACAGAATATATTATCATGCATGATGCAATAATTGATTCTTAAGCATTACCATTATAGCCCACTTCTCCCCCATACTACGAGTGAAAGGGAAAATGTAAAAACTACCATTAAAGCAACCCAAGTTATACCGACTATATCCATACGGATCATGTTCTCTAAAAAATAATGATTTCATCATCGAGATGATAAGGGAACTATTAACCATAGTGCAAAGTTGAAATGGAAATGAATGGTCCACCTTTGCATTCTGAACGTTACTGACATTGGAGCTGATATGAGAGATCAATAAATCCATTTGTTCATTGACCAACGAATTATTATAACTAACTCGAGGGTCGTACATTCAGAAGGAATCGGGATCAAATGTACGTAACTCACTATCTATATTGGTAATATGTACCAATATGTCTCTAGAGGTTCTGTAATGGAAATAAAGACTTTTCCTTCCATTTACTTACCTTAACAAGGTGACACCCGGATTCGAACTGGGGATGGAGGATTTGCAGTCCTCTGCCTTACCGCTTGGCTATGTCGCCGAGATATGGGAATCCCATGGACAGGTCGAATCATTTGTCCTTTCAAGTCATTCGTTTTTCCTTTAAGTATAGTATGAGATGTATGCTAAAGTCAACCATAAAGGAAATGGATCTAATTTGTTATCCATCTTTTGATCTGGATATTTTCATTAGGAAATTTTCTAAGTAAGATTCACATTTAAGAATGGTTTGATTCATTTGTTCATAGCTCCATTTCATGTGGTTGGATGAAAGTATCAAAGTACCTCTTCCTTATCCTTTTTTTTCTAATTGGAAGTATATCTGGATACGGGTAGAATTTCATGGGATATAGTGAACACTTAATATACATCTGAATCTTTTTTGTTGGATTGATCCATATAGATCAATCGGGAATAATTAAATAGATTTTTCTATAGATGGAAAACTTCCACTGCGATTAGATGAAAATGAGGGAGCGTTTACAATCCCTGAATTTTGTAAGATACAATTTGAAGGATTTTGTCGTTTTATCGATCAGGGCTTGATGGAAGAACTTCATAATTTTCCAAAAATTGAGGATACAGATAAAGAAATTGAATTCAGTATTTTTGGTAATGAATATGAATTCGCAGAACCTTTCATCAAAGAGAGAGATGTTGTATATCAGTCCCTTACATATTACTCTGAATTATATGTACCAGCAAGATCAATTCGGAGGAATAGTAGAAAGATACAGAAACAAACTGTATTTCTCGGAAATATTCCTTTAATGAATTCCCATGGAACATTTGTAGTAAATGGGATTTACAGAATCATGGTGAATCAAATATTAATAAGTCTTGGTATTTATTTCCGTTCAGAATTAGACCATAATAGAATAAATTATATATATACTGGCACTTTGATTTCAAATTGGGGAAGAAGATCGAAATTAGAGATCGATGTGGGAGAAAGGTGTTGGCAATATGATGCAGAGTGTTGTCCTTGATGGAAACCCACTGAATGAAGATGAAGACATGAGATTGTTGACATGTGTTGTCCTTAATGGCAATCCACCTGATGAAGTTATTCTTGACTTGATGGATGTGGTAAATGATGTAAATCTGATGTGATATGATGTTTGTTGGCAATATGATGCTGAGTGTTGTCCTTGATGACAACCCACTTGATAGAGTGTTGTCCTTGAATTACAACCCACTTGATGAAGATAATGGCAACCTACTTGATGAAGTTGTGCTAGATACTCTTGTCTTGATGAACTGTTAAATGATGTAAATCTGATGTATCTACAGTGAGTACAGAAGGTAATGAAGAAAGAAATTCAGTATGAGCTAGATCTATGATGAAAAGAGTATGTCTCAAGGCATACGTGGATTTTTCTAGGAGAAGTCGCGTATGCACGCGGGAAACAACGTGCCAAGTCGCGTATGGGCAAAAGCGCTCATAAAGTGCAAAACCAGGGGTAACCACCATGGTATTGACCCATTGTATTGGGTAATGATTCATCTAAATGACTCAAGAATACAATACCTATGATGGTTTTAAATTACATTCTTCCAGGTGTTTCATATAAAGAGAAGAGAAATCATCAGGTAAATCATGAGGCAGGGAGCAAGATGTTCCGGAAGCTTGAATGAATACTTCTCTCAGGAAGTATATCTATATGGAAAGGGTAAAGGCTTGATTATAGATCTGAATCTATGATGCACCAATGAAGAAAATGATGAAGAAGGGTATCTAGATCTGAAATGTATTTGTACTTGCTAGATCTGTTGATGGAATGATTAGATCTGAGATGAGGTGAACATATGTCTGAAGTAAAGGGTAAAATCTGAGTAATGTATCTGTTCTGAAGAATTGCAATGTCCTAAATGTCTGAAGAACCATACGCTAGTTCGCCGTAGAGGAAGCGCGTATATACGCGGCTTTGCTGAAGAGAAAGCGTGTATGCGCAGTGAAATTGGATCTGTAATTTGTACAGAAGTATACGCTGGTTTATGAGAACGGATGCGCGTGTATACGCGGATCGGCTGAAAGAAAAGCGCGTATGCAAACTTGGGTTTGCTGAAGTATGTGGTAAGAAATGTCTGATCTGTTCTGCTGGCTTACTGATATCTGTCAGTGAGTTATATGTATCAGTTTCATGTTTGACTGTGCTTAAATGTATGGAGTGGGTCCAGTATGAAAATATGATGAAACGTGACCTGCAAGTTGTGTTCTAAAGGAAGCTTTAGATCCAGTGTGAAAATTGATGAAACGTGGTCCATATTGGTGCTGAGGGTTGTAGCCTTCAGTCAAGGGGTTGTAGCTCCCTTCCAGGTGAGGTTGGTAAACGAGATCAGGGGGTCGTAGCTCCCTTCCAGGAGAGGCTGGTAAACGAGTCAGGGGGTTGGAGCTCCCTTCCGTGAGAGTACGAGAATCCAGCGCAGTGGGCAGCCTGCGTGTCGTAGGAGTCCGCACTAAAGACATATGTTGTAAGATGTTTTCTCTATAATAAAATATTGAAGGCTGAGCAACTGCAGCAGTGGTTTTCTCCCGACTTGGGTTTCCACCTAAAAATCCTGGTGTTCATGTGTGATGCTTTGTGTGATGATTTACTTTGTTGTTATTGCACATGTTTACTGATAACTTAACTTCAGATGAATGAATATTGCAAAGAACCAAGCTAATAAATATCTGCATATTTAGATCTCTGCTAATACGCGAGTTGTATGAAGGAAATACGCGTGTATACGCGAGTTTACTAAAGGAAAGTAGTGTATGGGTTTTAGAGAGTGAAAAAGTAAAAAGTTTTGAATATGCAGTAAATACTGATTCACCCCCCCCCCCTCTCAGTATTTTTCCCAACAAAAGGATATGGGCTCGTGTAAGCAGAAAACAAAAAATATCTATTCCATTTCTATTATCAGCTATGGGTTTAAATCTCGAAGAGATTCTGGACAATACTCACTATCCCAAAAGATTTTTATTTTTATTGAAGAAAAAGGAGAGGTGGGAGCAGGAGGAATATCTCTGGTCGAGGGAAAAAGCCATTCTGGAGTTTTAAAAAAAACTCTATTGTGTAAGTGGCAATTTAGTATTTTCTGAGTCTCTATGTAAAGAATTGCAAGAAAAAAATTTCTGACAAAGATGTGAATTGGGAAAGATTGGTCGACGAAATCTGAACCAAAAACTAAACCTTGATATACCTGAGAACGAGATTTTTTCATTACCACAAGATGTATTGGCTGCTGTGGATTACCTTATTGGGGTGAAATTTGGAATGGGTACACTCAATGATATAGATCACCTCAGAAATCAACGTATTCATTCTGTAGCAGATTTATTACAGAATCAATTTAGATTAACTCTAGGTAATTTAGAAGATACAGTTCGAAGAACTATACACGGAGCAACCAAGCGTAGATCAACTCCTCAAAACTTGGTCACTTCAACTCTATTCAAAAACAATTTTCAAGATTTTTTTGGTTCACACCCCTTATCCCAATTTTTGGAACAAACTAATCCATTGACGGAAATAGCTCATGGGCGAAAATTGAGCCATTTAGGCCCTGGGGGCTTAACAGGGCGAACTGCTAGTTTTCGGACACGGGATATTCATCCCAGTTATTACGGGCGTATTTTTCCAATCGATACGTCCGAAGGAATGAATGCTGGACATGTTTCATCATTATCTATTCATGCAAAGATTGGTGATTATGGTTCTTTACAAAGTCCATTCTATAATATTTCCGAGAGATCGAGAGAAGAACATATGGTTTATATATTACCGGGAGAAGATGAGGATGAATAATATCGAATAGCTACAGGAACTTCTTTGGTGTTAAATCAAGGAATTCAAGAGGAACAAATTACTCCATCTTGATACCAAAAAGAATTTATAGTTATTGCATGGGAACAAATCCATTTTAGAAGTATTTTTCCTTTCCAATATTTTTCCGTTGGAGTTTCCATTATTCCTTTTCTCGAACATAATGATGCTAATCACACTCTAATGGGTTCTAATATGCAGCGTCAAGCAGTTCCACTTTTTCAACCCAATAAATGCATTGCCAGAACTGGGTTGGAAGGTCAAGCAACTCTAGATTCAGGAAGTGTAGTTATAGCTACACAAGAGGGAAGGATCGAGTATATCGATGTTGTAAATATAACTTCATCGATTAATGGAGACAATGTACGAACATAATCAGTTATATATCAATGTTCTAATACAAATAATTGTATGCATCAAAAACTTCAAGTTCGTCAAGGGGAATGTGTAAAGAAGGGACAAATTCTGGCGGATGGTGCAACTATGGTAGGGGAAGAACTCTCTTTGGGAAAAAAGGTTTTAGTAGCTTATATGCCATGGGAAGGATACAATTTCAAAGACGCAATACTAATTAGTGAACGTCTGGTATACAAAGATATTTATAGCTCTTTCCATATCGTAAGATATAAGATTGAAATATGTATGATGAGCCAGGGTCCTGAAAGAATCACTAGAGAAATACCTCATTTAGATGCTCATTCACTTTTTCATTTGGACGAAAATGGTCTTGTAATGCTAGGATCTTGGATAGAAACAGGTGATGTTTTGGTAGGTAAATTAATGCCCCAAACAACAGAAGAATCATTATGTACCCTAGAAGGAAGATTATTACAAACCATATTCGGTATTGAGGTATCAACTACGAGAGAAAGTTGTCTCAGAGCACCTATAGGTGGAAAGGGTCAAGTTATTGACGTGAGATGGATCAATAGAATAGATGATTCTGGTGATAATGCAGAAACAATCCACGTATATATATCACAAAAATTTAAGATACAAGTGGGTGATAAAGTAGTTGGAAGGCATGGTAATAAAGGTATTATTTCAATAATTTTGCCGAGACAAGATATGCCCCATGTGCAAAATGGAATACCAGTTGATATGGTATTGAATCCATTAGGGGTACCTTCAAAAATGAATGTAGGACATATCTTTGAATGTTTTCCCGGTTTAGTAGGAAGCCCGATGAACAAAAATTATAGAATAACACCTTTTGACGAAAAATACGAGCGAGAAGCTTTGAGAAAAATAGTGTTTCCTGAACTTTATAAAGCTAGTGAGAAAACAACTAATTCATGGGTATTTGAACTAGATCATCTTGGAAAACATAGATTAATTGATGGAAGAACATGAGAGGTTTTTGAGAAACCTGTTATAATAGGAAAAGCTTATATGTCGAAATTGAGTCATCAAGTTGATGAGAAAATACATGCACGTTTGAGTGGACCTCATGCACAGGTTACACAACAACCTCTTAGAGGAAAATCCAAACAAGGGGGGCAACTAATAGGAGAAATGGAAGTTTGGGCTCTATAAGGTTTTCGTGTTGCTTATATTTTACAAGAGATGCTTACTCTCAAATCTGACCATATTAGAACTCGTAATGAAGTACTTGGTGCAATTATCACCGGAGGACCAATACCTAAACCTGACAATGCTCCAGAATCTTTCCGATTGCTCATTCGAGAATTACAATCTTTAGCTCTAGAATTGAATCATGCTATTATATTTGAGAAAGACTTTCAGATAGATAGAGAGGAAGTTTGATCACAATAAATTGAGATATTTTATGATTGAACATAATAAACATCAACAACTTCGAATTGGATTAGCTTCTCCCGAATAGATTTTTGCTTGGTCCGAATTTTCTTACCTAATGGCAGGATAGTTGGACAGGTGACTAAACCTGATACTCTACATTATGAAACTAATAAACCAGAAAGAGATGGATCGTTTTGTGAAAGGATCTTTGGACCTATCAAAAGTAGATTTTGTGCTTGTGGAAATTCTCCAGGGATCGGAAATGAGAAGATAGACTCAAAAATTTTCACACAATGTGGAGTTGAATTCATTGATTTTCGAATTTGATGATATCAAATGGAACACATTAAACTGACATGTTTGGTGGTTCATGTATGGTATTTGAAATTCCTTCCCAGTTATATTGCGAATCTATTAGCTAAAACTCGGAAAGAATTAGAAGGTCCAGTATATTGCGATGTGTGACTTGATCACAAGTTCTGATCATACAGATCTGTAATCAAGAACTGTCATCCTATTCAATCTCATTGGGATGCCTTTAGCTCTGACATACCCCTCTAGAGGAGTAGCATGAAACTCAAAATTATAAGCATCTTTTCAAGATGTTGAGAAAGAGGAATTAGTCCAGGGTTTAGATATTATGTATCAAATTGCTAATTGAACTTTGTGAAAACACTTCTTTCAGATAATGGAATTTGAAAGTCATTCTCTTTTATTTTGGTTAGCCCTAAATAGAGGTATTTCAAACCAAATATATGGCTATAGGAGTCTATTCATCGCACATATGTTTCGATCAATAGTATTGTAACCATCGAAGTAAAGCAAAGCAAGCAGGAACCTAAAGGATCAAATGGGACGAGATAAAGACAAGAAAATCCCTAATTGAAGGTCTTTCAAGAAGAAAAGTATTGTTCGGAAGGGAGAATACTACTCAATAATTCCATATATATGTTGTAGAATCATAACATAAAGGAATACTCAATTTCACTTGGAACTTGAGCAGAGAGTAGCGATCTCTCTTCAGAGCGAAAAGGAGATTTTTTGCATCTTTTTTTTATAGTTACTTGAGCCGGATGAGAGGAAAATTTCACATCCAATCCTAAGGGGGGGAAATATTAGAATAACCTATCCAAATATTTTTCTTGCTAGGCCCATAGCTAAAAAACCAACTTTATTGAGATCACGGGGTACATTCAATTATGAGATTCAATCCTGGAGAGATATTATTCCTCATTACCTCTCTACTTGTCATCATTACCTTTTGCTCAGGGTTCTGGAACATTTAAAGAGAGAGAAATAGCTACTGGGGGAGATGCTATCGGGGAACAACTAACAGGTCTATATTTGAAAATGATTATAGATCGTTCACATATGGAATGGAAGAACTTGGAAGAATTGAAATGGAATAGATTGGAGAAGAATCAAGAATCCACTGTAAAATTTGAAGAAGGAATGATTTTCTAGTTGGGCACATGAAATTGGCTAAACATTTTCTCCGAACAAATATAGAACCAAAATTAATGGTCTTATTCCTTTTACCAGTTCTTCCTCCTGAACTGACGCCAATCATTCAAATAGGTGAAGGTGGACTTATTACCTCGTGAGATCTAAATGAAATTTATCGAAGAGTTATCAATCGGAATAATACTCTTACAAATTTATTAGTAAGAAGTGGATCTGAGTCATTTGTTATTTGTAAAAAAAAATTGATCCAAGAAGCCGTAGACACACTTCTTGATAATGGTATCTGCGGAAAACCAATGAGAGACAGTCATGATACGCCTTATAAATCATTTTCAGATGTGATCGAAGGCAAAGAGGGAAGATTTCGTGAAAATTTACTAGGAAAACGAGTTTATTATTCAGGTCGTTCCATTATTGTGGTGGGTCCGTTTCTATCATTGTACCAATGTGGATTACCCTCAGAAATAGCAATATAGCTTTTTCAAGCATTTGTAATCCGTAGTCTCATTAGACGACATATTTCTCCCAACCTAAGAGTTGCTAAAAGTATGATTCGAGATAAGGGACCCATTGTATGGGAAGTACTTCAAGAGGTTATGCAAGGGCAACCCATATTTGTTGAATCGAGCACCTACCTTACACAAATTGGGAATACAAGCATTTCAACCTACTTTAGTAGAAGGACGTGCCATTCGTTTACATCCATCGGTTTGTGGAAGAATTAATGCAGAATTTGACAGATATCAGATGGTTGTCCATGTACCTTTATCTCTAGAAGCTAGAGCAGAAGCTCGTTTACTCATGTTTTCTGAGACAATTCTTTTGTCTCCAGCTATTAGGGATCCTATTTCTATACCAACTTAGGATATGCTTCTTGGGCTTTATATATCAACGATCGAAAATATTCAAGGTATTTACGGGAATAGGTACCATCCATATCACTCTGAAAAGAAAATATTTTCTTGTAAGAAACCTTCCTTTTATAGTTATGATGATGTGCTCAGAGCTTACCAACATAAACGAATTGAATTATACAACCCCTTATGGCTCCAGTGGGGGGAATTGGATTTACGTATCATTACCTCAGTAAACCAAGAATCCCCTATCGAAGTTCAATACGAATCTTTGGGTAATTTCCATGAAATCCATGAACATTATCGAATAAGAAAAGGTAGAAAGGGGGAAATCCTTAATATATACATTCGAACAACTGTTGGTCATACTCATTTCAGTCGAGAAATGGAAGAATACATACAAGGGTTTTCCTGTTCTGAACACCCAAAGAAATCACTACCAGCTCTTAGGATCTAATGTTATTGATCTTATGATTTTTTCGTTAGTGCATATATAGAGATCGAGGAAGCCTTCGAATAATCGTCTTGAACCCATTACTTAATCCTACTCATGAAAATATGGATATTTTTACTAATGAAGAAACAAACTAGATTTCCCTTTGATAATTTTCCCTTTTTTAATAAAGTGATGGATAAAACTACCATTAAAAAGCTTATTAGAAAATTAATATATCACTTCGGAATGACATATACATCACATATCTTGGATCAACTCAAAACTTTAGGTTTTAAACAAGCTACTGATACGACTATTTCATTAGGAATTGATGATCTTTTAACAACGCCTTCCAAAGGATGGCTCGTCCAAGATGCGGAGCAACAAGGTTCTGTTTCGAAGAAACATAATCATTATGGGAATTTACATGCAGTGGAAAAATTACATCAATCGATCGAGATATGGTATGCTACCAGTGAATATTTGAGAAAATAAATGAATACGAATTTTAGCATGACTGATCCCTTAAATCTAGTACATGTGATGTCTTTCTCAAGAGCTAGGGGAAGTACATCTCAGGTTCACCAATTAGTAGGTATGAGAGGATTAATGTCAGATCCTCAAGGAAAAATCATCGATCTACCCATTCGAAGGAATTTACACGAAGGGCTCTCTTTAACGGAATATATTATTTCCTGTTATGGAGCTTGTAAAGGAGTTGTGGATATTGTTGTACGAACAACAGATGTTGGATACCTCACACGTAGACTTGTTGAAGTAGTTCAAAAAATTGTAGTACATAGAACAGGTTGTGGCACTGTCCAAGGTATTTTTGTAAGTCCCATTCGAGGTCAAGAGAGGGAAATAAATGAAGTTGTTGTACGAACACAAATACTGATTGGCCGTGTGCTAGCAGACGATGTTGAGATTGCAACAAGATGATGAGCTTAGTGGAAAGGAGTCACCTTCACTAAGTGGGCCCGCAGGCTATTTTTGGCGCAAAGTCTATTTTTAGACTATGTCTATTTTTAGACATATGGATCATGTTCTATGAGTTGCAGGATGCTATTTGTGGATGGTTGTTCAAGTCGGAAAAAATAGATGGACTTCTATTTTTAGACATATTGGGCGGAATCTATTTTTAGATTGCCAGTCTAAAAATAGATATGTCGAATATTATTAGCTCTTAATAATATTTGGATTCTAAACATTATCTTATTCTCTTGGAGCACTTCAGTTAAGTGCACAGATGTGGCACAGGAGCTGACAGAAGGAATTACGCTATTCCTGAGGGTTATGTGGAGTTATTGCATGGATACTTCAGTTAGAACTCATGTGACAGAGTTTGGTGGAGTTGATTGAGGAAGTTAGTGGAGTTGTATTCAGTTTAACTAATCTAAACATAGTTGAGCTATTTGTATTCAGTTTAACTAATTGATACAATTAGTGAGTGGTGTGAATTAATTATTAATTAATTCACTAATTATAAACTCATTAATCAACTAAAGAATGCATCAGTTAACTTCAGTGCATGGACAGTTTCAGTGGAGACCAGTGCAGAAATAGGTGAAAGAGCAAGTTAACTATCAGTTGTGACTATACTATTGCTATTTGCAACACATAGATAGGTGGAGTAGCCCATGAGGATTGTGCATGTTAGCCCCCCTATGAAATTCTTGACAAGCAAGCTGGGGGCTAGGTTGTTTTGGAGCCTTCAAGGAATGTCTTTTCCCTGAAAACCCATCCTCCTTGAAGTCTCTCTGTGCTATGCCTATCATAAACCCCCCTCTGCTGATTCATGTCTCAAAGGGCCCATCTTTCCCTCATCTCCCTGCTCTTTTCCCACCATCAACCTATGAAATCCCCCCCGAAATCCCTTCTAGAGCTCACTTTCACCCCTTACCTATGCTTAAATCCCCTTCATTTCACCTATCGTTCCCCCTTGTTAGCCTGAAAAAGCAATAAAAATGGGCCAAAAATCATAAATTTCATTGAAAATGGTCTAAAAACCCTCTTCCGACCATATGACAGGTTTCAGCCCTTTTCCCGTTAGCCCCCGCTCCTTTACCTTCCACAAAACCCATCGCTGTGACCGAGTTCTAACATCGAAGGGTGCTCACCGTATTTATTTATCGGGCACATCCTCGACCGTCGATCCCGACAAATCGGACGGCCAGCATTTAACCCCCTACCCTTTGTATTTTCCCCGTTCAAACCTTCGGTGCTGCCATCGCCATCCATTTCCCCGCCAGATCGACGGTGCGGAGCCCATCCGCCCCGTGGACCCCGCAGTGCTCTATGCCAAATCCGCTGGTTTATTTCGCACTGACTTCGGGCCATGGGCGGTTTTTCTCCATCGCCCAGCGATTCCACCCATTGTTCGCCACCTGTCCTCCTGTACGTTTTCAAAACCACCAGCCCGCCCGTTAACGTCATCCCCCGCGCGTTATCCTTCGACCACGGATGCCGAGCGAAATCCACGATAGCCGTCAGATCTGGAGCGGCCCATCCGACGGCTATCGCTCGTCGAAGGTGCCCGATGTTTAACGAAGTTGCGCGGGCGATAGTCCATGTCCTGGCCCGTCGTCCGTTGTCCCTCGCCGTTGATCTCCGCCACGATCGACGGTCCACATTTGTTCACCCGCCGCTGACTTTTCCACTGTCTCCCGTTCCGCCACGTCATCCTCACGTGTTCCCTCCGTACCTTCGACCTTTCCATCACATATAATCGGTTCGTTATCGTGTTTTTTAAGGTTTTTCACGTATATTTGCTCTGTGTTCCGCCAACCCTCTACCAGGGCGATTTTCATCATTTCCGCCACAAATTTCTCCTCCATTTCGCCTGCATGGCCATTTCCTCCATCCACACTGCACCCATTTCCCGTCCATGGTTTCTCTTCACAGGTTTCATGTTTTGCAGGGTGTTCAGCAGTAAATGACCGCCATGATGCGCAATCTCTGTCACAGTGACAGAGAAATCAAAGAAAACCATGTGCAGAGGCTGTATTCAAAGCCTGATGTTACAGGAAGTGTCTGGAGGGGTGTTTGCGCCATAAATTCATCAAGGGACAGAGTTTTAACTTTGAAAACCCTCTCTGGCACCATTAAAGCTAGAAATTCACAGGCAGAGACAGTACAGGAACAGCAGAGAGATCGAGGCAAGAAATAGAAGACTTTTGAGCTTTGCAGGGATTTTTAGAAGGCAAAGTACAAAGTTGAAGACCCCGTGGATCGCTCGGACAATCCAATGCACAAAGATGTTATATTATCAGGGTTTCCGTATCAGCAAAGCGTCCTTCCATGAAAGGACACGATACACATCATTTTCTCAATCTACATTGTACCCAAATAAAGATTTATGCCCTTTCAGCAGTCCTACACCATCAGAAGCATTTGTTACACGGTATGGTCGACCCTAACATCATTATTTCTCCAGTTTGTCTAGTCAACAGAGAATGGCATTAGTGCTGCAGCCAGAGTGCCAGAAGTAAATGCACAGATTTAAAGCAGAATGGGTTGCAGCCTTCCTCCTCTTCGTAGCGTTAATTCTTCATTTAATTCTTCACCTACCTCTTCTGCTCTGTTTCTCCTATAAGAATCCAGAAGAACACATTGTAAAAGGTTGTTGTTCAGTTGTTTGGTTGTTGCTATTAGAGGGATTCAGTTTGATTGTTAGAACAGTCTTGGGAGGGAGTTACAGAGTAGTTTGTATGTAATAGGCTAGGAGGAGAAAGTTTGGATTGTATTAGCCATTGGGCTTATAGTACATGACTGGTTTTGCATCAATTAATCAAAGCACATTTCACAGGATCCTGGTCTATTACTATTGGTGATGTTTTTCCTAACTCTGTTTATTACATTTTCATACTGTTTCATGTCCTTCTGGTAGGCAACAGAAGTATAACATAGGATTCACCCTTGTTAGGTGCCCTATGTTCCTGCTCTCCCTACCTTTAATGTTTTCTGCTTTATGTGCTATCTGAAAATTGATTTTAGTCAATTTAAACAGTGTAGTAGATGTTATTGCCTGCTCTCTGATATATGAATTGGATGGATCATTTCTTAGATGTTCTTGTTGGGTTTAAGCTGGAAGGTTTGGTAACACTGGGGATTAGAGTTAGCCCTGTCCACTAGGATCCTTACTCGACCAGCTGGCCTTTCTAAGATCCCTTCTGTTAATCTTATCTCTGTTTTCCCTTGGAGTTGCTAAAGCAGACCTGGAGTTAAATGACCTCTGGTCCGATCTATAAGCAGCCCCTTTGTCCCTCTTTGAGAGTTGCCTTTGAGTATGTCCAAGTAGGTCTGGAGTTAAATGACCTCTGACCTGATCTATAGATAGAAATTGGGTTGTTCTCTTTCTTTCACCTTCTTTCCTTAATATTCCATCTCATCATCTATCTAGAAGATCCTTTAGTATAGATGACTTGCCCTCTGAAAGCCTTGGCTAGTTGTTGCATGTAATGCTCCTTTCATGACTCCATAGCCCAATGGATGACCCTTTCTTGACCTATTCCCCTTTGTTGAAGCTTCCTGCTGCTTTGTGCCTTTTCTCCCATTACTTTCTCAGTCTATGATCCCATAACCAACCCAGCAACCAACCAACCAACCAAATCATTTAAACCCCCCATTGTGCTTCATAACTAGCCTAACATCTCATCTTGAGCTTCAAAGATATATCATTATTTGCTCTATTTGGAGAGATCCCTCTCTGGGTCCAGGAGGGCTAGATCCTAGGGCCCAAAAGTGGTTCAGATGTTGTCTCATCTTTTGGTCTTGCCAATCTGGCCAAAACATGGGAACCCCAACATAATGGCGACTCCACTGGGGACTTTGAGTGCATCTCGCCTTAAACATTCTTAGGCACTCAAAGGACCCAAGATCTCTGGTTAGATTGTCTTTCTAGTGCTGATGGTGGACAGCAGCCTGCTTCAAACAGTCAAATACATCCACCTGGTGACTCCACACTCCCTATGATCCAAAGACCTAATGACTCCACTGGTGGAAGACTCTGAACTGGTTGAAGAGACACAGTGACTTCTTTCTGATTTACAAACATGCTTCCACGCATACAGAGAAGATATGCCCCAATGAGCAGGGAGCATATCCCTGGATTCCCACACAAAATGCCTGAAGTGGACTGGTTAAAAAACCTGCCTATCTTTCAGGGTGAAAACACTGAGGACCCCTTGCTACATCTCATCAAGTTTCATATACATGTGTGGAAATTTAAAGTTGAATGGCATGAAGACTACCTAATGAAAATGTTCATGGCAAAATTAGAAGGAAAGGCTAGGAATTGGTATGAATGGTTAGAACCTCAGAGTTTGTTTTCTTTAAAGGACATGCACCAAGTATTTTACAAGAATTATAAAGGAAACTCTCCATCCTTACCATGGGACTGTTGTGATCAATCTCAGAATATCATACAGTACCTGTTAGACATTGATAAGGATTTGGTTAATATGCATTCCGAAGATCTGTTGACAGCCATTCAAGAATTTCATATGCATCCTAGCTATCACAAGAACACAGATGAATCAACTGAGGAAGAAAACAACCAAGAGACTGTGGACATTCTTCAAGATATTTCTGAAAACTCAGATGCTGATTTATCATCCCTTACAGTTGAGGCTCAAGATGACATCCTGCCTCAAATCCAGTCTTCAAAGGAAACAGGGAGCTGCTGCACTTCTGCACAAAGGAACACAAGACCATCTTCCCCTTTGACAGAAGTAGAAGTAGATCAGATCATCAGTAGACAACTAGCCTCTGAAATTTTTTACAAATTAGACATCCTTGCCCATTCATCTGATGAGCTTTATTGTGCACAGTTGGAAAGCTCACATGTAAATCAGAATGAAGAAAAATCTGCTGACAGTCCAGTATATTTGATTGGTAACATTACTTACATTCATGATTCCCCTATTTTTGATCTATCTGATGATGATGCTCTCCAAACAGAAGATGATCTTGCAGGGTCGTCATTAGTAGATTTATGGGAGGAGAATCAATCCCTTGCACTTCCAGAGATTAATGAGCCAATGCAGGCTATTTATGACACTGATGGGGAGAGCTATGACAGTATGATAGCAGATGAAGATTCTTTGAATCTTCATTCTGCTTTACCACAGATCATCAGTGAGCCTGGAAACCAACAGTTTTTCCTTTCAGAAGATGAAGAAGGGATTCTTGAGCAGGTTGAAAATAAGGAGCCTTCTCCTAAAAAAGAGGAAGCAATGGAACATGCCCCTGCTCAAGAACACATCGATCTCTTCACTGAGCTCAACACATCAAAGAAGAACATATCAGAGCTCCAGGAGGACGTAGTTGCAATCTATGATGAGTCCTCCAGTTCAGAAAATGAAGAAGATGAAGGAAATTCTCTTTCCCAAGAGAGTCTTGTGCTTGATCCAGTGGAAGAGGAGGAAATCCTGGTTGAAGCCTGCCTGCCAGATATTCATAGCCAGGTATCTTTTCATGATCCTTATGCACACTTCCTGCATACATTTGAAGAAGGATCAAAGGTCTTTTTGAGCAGCATGTTGCAGACAGCAAGAAAATTTTTCAAAGCTATTGTTATTAAACAAAAAGAGTGGGAGCTGCCCTGCCTATCCAGCATGCTCAAGGAGTTGAGCAAGAAGGACCAGCCATGGGATCATTTGATGGATTGGTTACATTGGAAGACAATGTTTGTAAGCTAGACTTGTAAATATTTCAGTAGAGTAGGGTAGGTAGGAAAAGCTCAATAAAGCTCAGTCTACGAGCATGTAGATTAGTTGTTTCAATTTCTGTCTTAGAATGTAGAGAGGAAAACTGCTAGACGGTCTAATCCTATCAGGTAGTAGTGTAGGTAGAGAAACATATGAGGCCAATAGTCTAATCTGGTCTCATGGAGCAATAAGGGTAGATTTAGGATAGGTTTGTTTTTGTTTTGAAAATAAAATGTAAAGGGTCTGCTAGCTCAAATGCACCCTAAAAGAAGAAAAAATGCTAGGACTGTAGTTGGGGTAGGTAGTTTGATTGGGAAAATGTTTCTGCTGATGTAACATATTCATATTGTGGCAGCTGATCAAAGTAAGGGATGTGCCAAGCAGCAGGCAACTGGCCTACTCCAAAGATCATTTCTGGTTTCTTGCCTCCTTCAAGAAGAAGCCATCCCCATGTGGAGCCACTGTTAGCCCCCCTATGAAATTCTTGACAAGCAAGTTGGGGGCTAGGTTGTTTTGGAGCCTTCAAGGAATGTCTTTTCCCTGAAAACCCATCCTCCTTGAATTCTCTCTGTGCTATGCCTATCATAAACCCCCCTCTGCTGATTCATGTCTCAAAGGGCCCATCTTTCCCTCATCTCCCTGCTCTTTTCCCACCATCAACCTATGAAAGCCCCCTCGAAATCCCTTCTAGAGCTCACTTTCACCCCTTACCTATGCTTAAATCCCCTTCATTTCACCTATCGTTCCCCCTTGTTAGCCTGAAAAAGTATTAAAAATGGGCCAAAAAACATAAATTTCATTGAAAATGGTCTAAAAACCCTCTTCCGACCATATGACAGGTTTCAGCCCTTTTCCCGTTAGCCTCCGCTCCTTTACCTTCCACAAAACCCATCGCTGTGACCGATTTCTAACACCGAAGGGCGCTCACCGTATTTATTTATCGGGTGCATCCTCGACCGTCGATCCCGACAAATCGGACGGCCAGCATTTAACCCCCTACCCTTTGTATTTTCCCCGTTCAAACCTTCGGTGCCGCCATCGCCGTCCATCTCCCCGCCAGATCGACGGTGCGGAGCCCATCCGCCCCGTGGACCCCGCAACGCACTATGCCAAATCCGCCGGTTTATTTCACACCGCCTTCGAGCCATGGGCAGTTTTTCTCCATCGCCCAACGATTCCACCCATTGTTCGCCACCTGTCCTCCTGTACATTTTCAAAACCACCAGCCCGTCTGTTAACGTCATCCTTCGCGCATTATCCTTCGACCACGGATGCCGAGCGAAATCCACGACAGCCGTCAGATCTGGAGCGGCCCATCCGACGGCTATCGCTCGTCGAAGGTGCCCAATGTTTAACGAAGTTGCACGGGCGATAGTCCATGTCCTGGCCCACCGTCCATCGTCCTTCGCCGTTGATCTCCGCCACGATCGACGGTCCACATTTGTTCACCCGCCGCTGAATTTTCCACTGTCTCCCGTTCCGCCACATCATCCTCACGTGTTCCCTCCGTACCTTTGACCTTTCCATCACATATAATCAGGTCGTTATCGTGTTTTTTAAGGTTTTTCACGTATATTTGCTCTGTGTTCCGCCAACCCTCTACCAGGGAAATTTTCATCATTTCCGCCGCAAATTTCTCCTCCATTTCGCCTGCATGGCCATTTCCTCCATCCACACTGCACCCATTTCCCGTCCATGGTTTCTCTTCACAGGTTTCATGTTTTGCAGGGTGTTCAGCAGTAAATGACCACCATGATGCGCAATCTCTGTCACAGTGACAGAGAAATCGAAGAAAACCATGTGCAGAGGCTGTATTCAGAGCCTGATGTTACAGGAAGTGTCTGGAGGGGTGTTTGCGCCATAAATTCATCAAGGGACAGAGTTTTAATTTTGCAAACCCTCTCCGGCACCATTAAAGCTCAAAATTCACAGGCAGAGACAGTACAGGAACAACAGAGAGCTCGAGGCAAGAAATAGAAGACTTTTGAGCTTTACAGGGATTTTTAGAAGGCAAAGTACAAAGTTGAAGACCCCGTGGATCGCTCGGACGATCCAACGCACAAAAATGTTATATTATCAGGGTTTCCGTATCAGCAGAGTGTTCTTCCATGAAAGGACATGGTACACATCATTTTCTCAATCTACATTGTGCCCAAATAAAGATTTATGCCCTTTCAGCAGTCCGACACCATCAGAAGCATTTGTTACACGGTATGGTCGACCCTAGCATCATTATTTCTCCAGTTTGTCCAGTCAACAGAGAATGGCATTAGTGCTGCAGCCAGAGTGCCAGAAGTAAACGCACAGATTTAAAGCAGAATGGGTTGCGGCCTTCCTCCTCTTCTGAGCATTAATTCTTCATTTAATTCTTCACCTACCTCTTCTGCTTTGTTTCTCCTATAAGAATCCAGAAGAACACATTGTAAAAGGTTGTTGTTCAGTTGTTTGGTTGTTGCTGTTAGAGGGATTCAGTTTGATTGTTAGAATAGTCTTGGGAGGGATTTATAGAGTAGTTTTTATGTAATAGGCTGGGAGGATAAAGTTTGGATTGTATTAGCCATTGGGCTTATAGTACATGATTGGTTTTGCATCAATTAATCAAAGCACATTTCACAGGATTTTGGTCTATTACTATTGGTGATGTTTTTCCTAACTCTGTTTATTACATTTTCATATTGTTTCATGTCCTTCTGGTAGGAAACAAAAGTATAACATAGGATTCACCCTTGTTAGGTGCCCTATGTTCCTGCTCTCCCTACCTTTAATGTTTTCTACTTTATGTGCTATCTGAAAATTGATTTTAGTCAATTTAACCAGTGTAGTAGATGTTATTGCCTGCTCTCTGATGTATGAATTGGATGGATCATTTCTTAGATGTTCTTGTTGGGTTTAAGCTGGAAGGTTTGGTAACATTGGGGATTAGAGTTAGCCCTGTCCACTAGGATCCTTACTTGACCAGTTGGCCTTTCTAAGATCCCTTCTGTTAATCTTATCTCTGTTTTCCCTTGGAGTTGCTAAAGCAGACCTGGAGTTAAATGACCTCTGGTCCGATCTATAAGCAGCCCCTTTTTCCCTCTTTGAGAGCTGCCTTTGAGTATGGCCAAGTAGGTCTGGAGTTGAATGACCTCTGACCTGATCTATAGATAGAAATTGGGTTGTTCTCTTTCTTTCACCTTCTTTCCTTAATATTCCATCTCATCATCTATCTAGAAGATCCTTTAGTATAGATGACTTGCCCTCTGAAAGCCTTGGCTAGTTGTTGCATGTAATGCTCCTTTCATGACTCCATAGCCCAATGGATGGCCCTTTCTTGACCTATTCCCCTTTGCTGAAGCTTCCTGCTGCTTTGTCCCTTTTCTCCCATTACTTTCTCAGTCTATGATGCCATAACCAACCCAGCAACCAACCAACCAAATCATGTAAACCCCCCATTGTGCTTCATAACTAGCCTAACATCTCATCTTGAGCTTCAAAGATATATCATTCTTTGCTCTATTTGGAGAGATCCCTCTCTGGGTCCAGGAGGGCTAGATCCTAGGGCCCAAAAGTGGTTCGGATGTTGTCTCATCTTTTGGTCTTGCCAATCTGGCCAAAACATGGGAACCCCAACAGCGCAGTTCAAGCCAGGTGGTTTATCTATTTAATGAAGCCATCCCATAGCATTGAAAACACAATAGAGGTTGGCTATCAAGTGGCAAAAGATTGGAGCATGTGTTTTGCTAGATCTAGCTTGATAGTGTGTAGCAATTGGAGGTAGTGCTGAGAGCTTGTGAGGAGTTTTGTACTATGATTGTTACATGATCTCCATGACATATAATATACAGATAGTTGGGGTTTTCAGCTTTAAGCTTTCCCATTAAATGTTGTGTTCATATGTGTGATTATTTGTAGTTTTAATGTATGCATGCAATTGATTTTATTTCCGCATGTGATGATCAATGGTAGAAGAGATTTTGTATTATGCATGAAGCTAAAATAGTGTGTGATCAAGAGAATCTTGGTGAATAATATCTCAGTTATTCAAATTTCTACAGACGATGTATATATAAATAGGAGATGCATTGCCATGCGCAATCAGGATATTGGAGTTGGACTTTCCAATCAATTAAGAAACCTTCGACCATGACCAATATATATACAAACCCCCTTTACTTGCAAGAGTATATCTCGGATTTGTCAATTATGTTATGGTCGGAGTACTACTCACATTCACTTGATTGAATTAGGAGAAGCAGTAGGTATTATTGCGGGCCAATCCATTGGGGAACCAGGAACTCAACTAACACTAAGGACTTTTCATACCAGGGGGGTATTTACTAGTGATATTGCAGAACATATACAAGCCATTTTCAATGGAAAGATTGAATTCAGTGAGAATTTGGTTTATCCCACACGTACACGTAATGGACATCCTGCTTATCTATGTCATAATAACTTATCCATTACTATTGATGGTCAGAATCAAGTACAGAACTTAACCATTCCACCACAAAGTTTTCTTTTGGTTCAGAATGATCAATATGTGGAATCGGAACAAATTATTGCCGAGGTTCATGCTGGAACATCTTCCTTCAAGGAAAAAGTTCACAAAAATATATATTCTGAATTAGAAGAAATGCATTGGAGTACCAACGTGTGTCATGCACCTGAATATGTACACGGTAATGTTCATTCTATACTCCAAAAGGGTTATCTATGGATATTATCGGGAGGTATATACGGATCTAGTGTAGTACCCTTTCCATTTCATAAGTATCAAGATCAAGTAGATGTTCAACCATTTGTTGCCAAACATACCGATTCTTACATGGATCAAGTGGAACATAGATCAGGTGACTCAAACTGCTATGGGAAGGAAGGAAAAATCTTCAGTTATTCAAAAACTGAAACTGATCGGACCATATCCAACGAGCATCGAGACTCTATTTATGTCACCTTTTCCCCTAAGAATTACAATATGAAGGGGAAAAAGAAAATGAATCGATTCATCGTCTCGTTGCAGTCACGATAAAGAATGGGGAAAAAGAATAATACCTTCTCCTGATGTGATTCTTAGAATACCAAAAAGTGGTATTCTACAGATAAATTCTATTTTTGGATATTCTAACGTAGAACATGGAATACCGGATGGGCCAAATATGACAACACCCTTTTCCCTAGATTTATCGAGGGAAGGGGACAACTTGGAGATTCAAATTAGAAATTCCATTTTGTATGAAGATGGTGAAAGAATCCAAGTAATGAGTGATACAAGTATTCCATTGGTTCGAACTTGTCTAGGATTTGATTGGGAACAAATAGATTCTATAGAATCTGAGGCTTATGTTTCTCTTATTTCAGTAAGAACAAATAAGATCGTTAACAATATGGTTCAAATTAGCTTGATGAAATACCCCCCTTTTTTCATGGGGAGAAGGGACAATAAAGCAAGTCCAAATTTGATGTTCCATAACAATTTGGACCACACTAATCTTTTCTCTTCCAATGGGGCGAGTCAATTAATTAGTAAGCATCAAGGGACTATTTGTTCATTATCGAATGGGGAAGAAGACAGTGGATCTTTTATGGTTCTATCACCATCCGACTGTTTTCGAATCGTTCTATTCAATGATTCTAAATGTTATGATATGGGAAATAAATCAAATAGAAAGGATCCTATGAGAAAAATCATTGAATTTTCAGGTCTCTTGGGTCATTTACATAGTATAACCAGCCATTTTCCATCCTCCCATTTTATAACTGATAAAAAAGTATTATCAAAGAAACATTCAATTTTCCACAATTATTTCATGGACGAAAATATGAGAATTTCTCATTTCGATCCGTGCAGGAACATCATTTCCAATCTCTTGGGTCCAAAATGGTGCTCTTCCTCATCTGAATTCTGCAAAAAAACATTTCCAGAAGTTAGTCTTGGACAATTGATTCCTGAAAGTGTATGGATATCCGAGGATGAACCACTCCCCGAATCTGGTCAAATTATAGCAGTTGATGAGGAATCTTTAGTCATTAGATCAGCTAAACACTATCTGGCTACTCGAAAAGCGACTGTTCATGGTCATTATGGAGAAATTATTGACAAAGGAGATACATTGATAACATTGATATATGAAAAGTTAAAATCCAGTGATATAATTCAAGGTCTTCCTAAATTTGAACAATTGTCAGAAGCCCGTTTGAATAATTCAATATCGATGAATCTGAAAGAAAGTTTTGAAAATTGGACCGGAGATATGACAAGATTTCTTGGAAGTCTTTGGGGGTTATTCATCAGCGCTAGGATAACTATGGAACAAATTTAGATTCATTTAGTCAATCAGATTCAAAAATTTTACCAATCCCAAGGGGACGAATTGGTGATAAGCATATAGAGATTATTGTATGCCAAATGACATTGAAAGTATTAATTTCAGAAGATGGAACGACTAATGTTTTTTCACCGAGGGAACTCATTGGATTATCACAAGCACAGATAATGGAACATGCTCTGGAAGAGACAATCTACTATCAAACCATTTTATTAGGAATAACAAGGGCATCTCTGAATACTCAAAGTTTTATATCCGAAGCGAGTTTCCAAGAAACTGCTTGGGTCTTAGCTAAAGCTGCTCTACAAGGTCGTATCGATTGGTTGAAAGGCCTGAATGAAAATGTTATTCTCAAGGGGATGATACCTGTCGGTACTGGGAAACATATTCACCGTTCAGGGAAATGGAACGAAATAGATCCAAGAATAGGGAATAGGAATATATTTAGAAACAAAGTGAAGGATATTTTATTTCATCATGACAAAGTATCTTTTTTTTCCATTGAAGGAAATTATCACAATATATTAAAACAACCATTAAAAGAGTCTTGAGAAAGAGATTTCTTTTTATGTTCATGAATATATCTTCTATAATAGGAAGAATATGAAATATTCTATGAGTGAGAACGTTTCTACCACGTACTAGACAGGCAGAAAATCTTTAAGATGTAATCGATTCCGTTGAAATAATTAGATATTATGATACATTTTATTTCGCTATTTTGGGGAGGAAAGCTAACGAGAATGAGAAAAATATATTGGAACATTGATTTGGAAGAGATGATGGAAGCAAGAGTTCATTTAGGGCATAAAACTAGGAAATGGAACCCTAAGATGGCACCTTACATTTTTACAGAGTGTAAAGATACTCATATTATTAATCTGGCTAAAATTGCTTGTTCTTTATCAGAAGCTTGTGATTTGGTGTTTGCTATAGCAGGTAGAGGAAAAAAATTCCTGATAGTCGGTATGAAATATCAAGAAACTGATTTAGTATCATCAACTGCTACAGAAGCTCGATGTCATTATGTAAATAGAAAATGGCTTGGTGGTATGTTAACTAATTGGTCTACTACAGAGAAGAGACTTCAGAAGTTCAAGGATTTAAAAAAAGAACAAGATACGGGACAATTCAATCAACTTCCAAAAAAGGAAGCAGCTATGCTTAAGAGACAATTAGACCAATTGCGGAAATATCTAGGTGGGATTAGGTACATGAGGAGCTTACCCGATATTGCGATAATTACCAATCAACGAGAAGAATCCATTGCTCTTGGGGAATGTAGAACTTTGGGTATTCCGAAAATTTGCTTGGTTGATACAGATTGTGATCCAGATCTCGTGGATATCCCAATTCCAGCCAATGATGATGGTATATCTTCAATCCAATTGATCCTGAAAATATTAACGTTAGCAATTTGCGAAGGAAGGGCATTAAGGTCATTATAGCTATATGAAGGGCTAATAGAAAGTCAATTAGTAATAAAAAGAAAATATAAAAAAAGGCGGGGGGGGGAGGACCTGAGGATTTACTGAGTTGGCTGCTATTCCATCCAAAATCTCGTAAGAGCCAATTTCATTTATTGGTTTGGTTGGCTGCTCCAAATTGAAAAACATTCTTAATGGAATAACCCTTTTATTATCTCATGACATCAAAAATTCTTATGAGAGTGAAATAATTGAGGAATCTATCATTTATTTGATAAAAATAATTTATTTTCTTCTTTAAGTTCATCTTTACAAGGGGGTAATATGGATATCGTACGATCTCCTATTAGCACACTGAATCATATCTACGATATATCCGGTGTGGAAGTGGGTCAACATTTCTATTGGAAAATAGGGGGGTTTCAAGTTCATGGACAGGTACTTATAACTTCTTGGATTGTAATTGTTGTCTTATTAGGTTCAGCTACCATAGATGTTCGAGATCCACAAACCATTCCTACCGGTGGTCAAAATTTTGTTGAATATATTCTCGATTTTTTTCGGGACTTAACCAGAACTCAGATTGGGGAGGAAGAATATGGTCCCTGGGTTCCCTTTATTAGAACTATGTTTCTATTTATCTTTGTTTCTAACTGGTCAGGTTCTCTTCTTCCTTGGGGAATTCTAAAATTACCTCAGGGGGAGTTAGCCGCACCTACAAATGATATTAATACTACGGTTGCTCTAGCTTTACTTACGTCAGTAGCATATTTCTATGCAGGTCTTGCAAAGAAGGGGTTAGGTTATTTTGGTAAATATATTCAACCAACCCCAATACTTTTACCAATTAACATCTTAGAATATTTTACAAAACCTTTATCACTTATTTTTCGACTTTTTGGAAATATATTAGCTGACGAATTGGTAGTTGTCGTTCCTGTTTCTCCGGTACCTTTAGTAGTTCCTATACATGTAATGTTCCTGGGATTATTTACGAGCGGTATTCAAGCTCTGATATTTGCAACTCTAGTTGCAGCTTATATAGGTGAATCCATGGAGGGTCATCATTAAATCACTGTCCAATCAAACAGAATAGTTTCTAAGTATCGTACCAACGCATGACTTGATATGTATGGTAGAAGCAAATCATATTTCTTAGTAAAAAGAGCTTGGTAACAAGATTTAATATCAGTTAACTACTTCTGTCCATTATATCTCCAGATAGAGTGGATCCGATTGGTCCATTTGTATAGAAATATGAGAGAAAATAGGATCGAAAAGGTTCACTAATCGGAGTTGTTTGAGTAAAGAATGTACCCCGATGTAGAACGATGAAATTTTTGTTCCCAGCAATGGGATGATTTTTTCGAACGTGTTTACTTTGTATATAATTCGTTTCATATGTTAATCCATTTATATTGATTATAAAAGCCTTTTATACTATATTGATTAATATATCATCTGCAGATGTTATATATAATGACTTATAGGCTTTTACGCAGTCTATTCTCTCTCCGTGATAAGAATTCATATGTTCAATAAAATGGAATCTTTATTTTTGAATATTATTCAGATGAAATATTTTCACAAGGGATAATAGGTTTCCTTACTCATTGATATTATCACTTTGATACCATCAAGAAATATTTTTGGTTCTTAGTTGTTTGGAAGAAATCGTTCCATAATTTTACCATTGGTGAACACTCAATAGATGAAACTATTGTATTATACACTATTTCCTCATCTTAGTAAGAGGAGATTACCATTGATCCCTTAATTTTTGTTGCTTCTGTTATTGCTGCTGGATTATCTGTAGGGCTTGCTTCCATTGGCCCTGGCGTTGGCCAGGGCACTGCTGCGGGCCAGGCTGTAGAAGGTATTGCGAGACAACTAGAAGCAGAAGGTAAAATACGAGGTACCTTACTGCTAATTTTAGCTTTTATGGAAGCTTTAACAATTTATGGACTAGACACATACTAGAAGGAGAATACAACACCAAAGTACCATTACATGAATCAAGCACAACAATACCTCAGCAGTTGTTAGTGTTCAAAGAAGCAGTGTCAAGTCAAGTATCAGGTTGTGTCAAAAGTCAGTATTGTAAAAATAATCATTGTAAAATTGTAAAAGAGTCAATATTCCTAAAGTTGGAGAGGCATTGTTGGGAGGTATAAGTGTCATTGTTGGATAATGTTATGGTTGGGTTGCAGGTCATAGTGTAATTGGATGATTGGTCTAGTTCAAGAAAATCATTGTGAACCATATTGTATTGTGGATCATTGTCCCTGGTACGGGATTCCACACTCTTATCGTATTTCAAATAATTATAGGGTGGCAGGGAGGTGCTAGGTTGGTACATGAAGTCACCTACAGGTTGGAGCCTATGAACACTTCAGGGTGGTAGGTTGGTATAGGATGTCGGGGCATCCATTCAGTTGACTACTGAAGAAAATAGGGTATGGGGCGTCCTTCTAGTGAGTTCTAGAGAAGAATGATTTCATAGAATTATAAGAAGTTGTACCTTTCATTTCAGTTGAGGCTAAAGATTAAATAATTTATTAGAAAATAATTCGGTGGTTTTTTACCTGGAGGGGGTTTTCCACCTAAAATTCGTGTGCCTATTGTGTTCTATTGTTTATTGTTGTTAATGGATAAAAATAAAGAATAATTGAAGATTAACTAATTCTATGAAAAGATTTAAAAAGTGTTAATTGATAAGAAATATTGATTCACCTCCGCGCCCCCCCCCCCCCCCCCTCAGTGTTTTCAACAACTGGTATCAGAGCTTGGTTCCTTCAATAGTAGTCTAACAACTAGAAGGAGGTCATGGAGTATACTAACAATAGATTTCCTTTGTTCAATGGAAATAACTACGCACTTTGGAGTGGAAGAATGTGGGTTCATTTGTTGGCACAAGGATACGAAGTATGGGAAATCGTTGAAAAAGGCTTTACAGCGACCCATGATGAACAAGGAAAGAAAAATATGGTATATGATGCAAGGGCTAAAGATCTCATTATCAGTGGGCTTATCGAATCTTTATATCTTAAGGTACTGAGTTCCAAAACTGCTAAATAAGTATGGGGTAAGCTTGAGAATATATATGCAAGTGACTCAAACCTGAAAGAAACTAAGCTTCAAATTTATAGGGAAAATTTTGAGCAACTCAAAATGAAGGAAGATGAAAATATTGATGCACACTTATAGTGTGTTGATGAAATAAAAAATGCATTGGAAGGTTTGGGAGAACCTGTCGACACAAAAATTATTGTCTGAAATATCCTTAGAACCTTGTCGGCAAGATTAAACCCAAAGGTATCTGTCTTGGAATATAGTTTGAATCTAGCCAATCTCAGCAAAGATGAATTGCATGGAGTGCTTATGGCATATGAAATGAGTATTTAAGAAGAGAACGATACATCTCACCTAGAAACAACATTCACCGCATAAAAACTAGTAAGGACAAGCATACTCTGGAAGAGAAACTTGTAGTTGTAAGGAAGAATAAAAGGAAGAAGATGAAGAAGAATTTTCAGATAAATAATTTTCCTACTTCACATGAAAAATGAGAATAGGTACTGGGAAATTCAAAAGTAAACTTCCATTAATATGTTTCGATTGTGGTGAGGTGGGGAATTTTGCAGCCAAGTGTCCTCACAAAAATGAGGTTGTTACGAAAGGAAAGAAAGGTCTGAGGAAGTTCAACAAGCAAGGCAAGAAGAAATGGTTTAAGAAGAGTTTCTTCTCCAAAGAAGATAGCTCCTCATCTAATGAAGATAGGGATAATGAAGAAGAAATCAACGGAAGAGTATTGTTTATGGCCAAGTATAATAAGCAAGAAGCATCTGACGAAGAAGAAGAGATGACTTAGGTTTAATTTCAAAATGAAGTGATTAGGGTAATCAAAGAGCTCAAGGTCAAGAAGAAGCATGTCAAAACTCTTGAATACAAATTAAAGGTAGAAAGGAAACATGTCCTAAATATTAAAATAAAGGTTGAAGAATACAAACGAGTTGAAAAATCGCTCAGGGAAGAATTAAAGGAAAACAACAAGGAAAGAGAAGCATTGGAAGCTTAAATATTTTCTCTTTGAAAGCAAGTAAAAATTGGAAAAACTCTTCAAAATAACACCAACAGCTCCAAGGCATTGGAAGAAATCATCAACAATCAATGATCAAACAGTGACAAGATTGGTCTTGGTTACAATAAAAAATATGAAAAGGAGCCAAGTCCTTCCATGAAAACAAAATAAGATGGATATGCAAAATCTAACAAGCAGGTAGACCTTCCAGCCAACTCAAGAGATCAGGACTCACAGGAAGAACCATGGAAGACAATTCCTCGAAGAATATTTCCTCCCAGGTATCAACCTATCTTCTATGGTCATTTTTATTCTTGTGGAAGGTTTGGACATAGAGCTATAGAATGTCGCACGTATGTTTGGAATAAATACAGTTTCAGGAGATCTTTCAGAAATGGATATTCCGGAACTCAACAGAATATTAACATAATTTATCATTTGAGAGATGATGTTGAATGTTACAAATGTAAAAAATTTGGACACCTGGCTAAATATTGCAGACTTGGAAGTTCCTCAAAGGAATTCTCGCAAAATCAAAATGAACAAATATGGAAAAAGAATATTGAAAAATGTGCTATCACTCTCAAGGCTCAAAGAAACAGAAACGTTTGGTATGTTGATAGTGGTTTCTCAACTCATATGACTGGAGATAGGAATAAGTTCATATCCTTGAAGGAAAAGAAGGATGGAACAATGTCTTCTGGAAATGACGGGTCTTCAAACGTCATAGGAGTAGGTAAAATTACACTTGGAAGGAAGAATGCATTAACCAAAGATGTGTTGTTGGTTGAAAATATGAATCACAATCTTCTCAGTGTTGGATAAATGTGTGATCAAGGATACATGATGCTATTTAACTCTAAGAAATGTGAAATATTGAAAGGAAAGTTCGGTAAAATTGTGGCTACAGCAAGCAGAGCTCCAAATGACATATATATTTTGGATAATACACCTAAAGGGTTATTTTTGGTGAAAGAATATGAAAGTAAGTTATGGCACATATGAATGGGACATATAAATTACGACAATTTGGTCAGGATCAACAAGAAGGAAGCAGTAAGAGAAATGCCTAAAATTTCAAAACCCACCAATATGATATGTTAATCTTGTCGACACGGCAAGAAGAAAAAAGTTGATTTCAAGACAAAAGAACACTTTTCATCACGTCCATTGGAATTAGTACATACTAATCTATGTGGTCCTATGAGAACAAAAGGTTTAGATGGAGAGTTATATTTTATGCTAATAATAGATGATTGCACCAGAATGACAGTCGTCAGCTTCTTAAAGAAAAATACTAAGGCATTCGAATGTTTTAGAATCTACAAGGAATTGGTCGAAAATGAAATTGATTTGAAGATCAAATTTCTGAGATCAGATAATGGCAGAGAATTCACTTCTAAGGTATTTCAACAGTATTGTGATGAAAATGGAATAAAAAGGCAATTCTAAACAGCTAGAACACCGCGGGAAAATGGAGTTGTTGAAAGAAAAAACAGAACAGTACAGGAAATGGCCAGAACAATGTTAAATGACTCAAAATTAGATGATAAATTCTGGGTTCAAGCAATCGACATAGCTATATTCATTATAAACATAGGTTTGCTAAGGAAAATTTGTAACATGACTCCATACTAATTATGGAAAGGAAGACCGGCTAACGTCAAATACTTCAAAATATTTGGAAGCAAATTCTACATCAAAAGAGAAGATAAAAAATTGGGTAAGTTTGATTCCCGTGTCGATGAAGGTATTTTCGTTGGTTATTCACGCAAAAGGAAGGCTTATAGATGGTACAATATGAGGCGAAAACAAATAGTGGAAATCATAAATGTTTCTTTTGATGAAGATTGTGTTACAAAGGATGACGATGAGATTGTCCCTTCAAGAACATCTGAGGGATCTGAGGGAGAATCTGTGAAGGATGAAGAAATAGCTCCAAAATAAGACTAATAAAATAAGGAAACAACAATGAACCAAGAGGAAATAAAAATGATCAGCATGGTGTACAAGAAAATTCTCCAAAAGATTTAAAAGAATGGTGTCAAAGGAATCATCCATCAAATCAAATCATCAGCATCATAAATGAAGGAATTGGAACCAGAAGAAGGCGACAACTCCGTTCATCACAACAAGCCCGCCTTGTTTTTTTAGCAAATTTTAAGCCTAGCAATTTTGAGTAAGCTAGTCAAGATGAACACTGGGTAGTAGCTATGAATGAAGAACTAGATCAAATTGAGAAGAACGATACTTGGGGATTGGTTCCACGACCAAAGGATAAAAATGTTATTAGAACTAATTGGGTCTTCAGAAACAAATTGAATGAGGATGGAAAGGTTACCAGGAATAAGGAAAGATTATTCTGAAAAGGATATGCACAAGTTGAAGGAATTGATTTTGAAGAAACATTTTCTCTCGTTTCCAAAATGGAAGCTATCATAATGTTTCTCACTTATGCATGCTCGAGAAAAATCAAGGTCTACCAAATGGATGTCAAGTCAGCCTTTCTAAATGGTGAATTGGACGAAGAAGTTTACATTGAACAACCTGAAGGTTTTCTTCTCTCTTAAAAGGAAGACTATGTCTACAGATTAAAGAAGGCACTATATGGTCTCAAGCAAGCTCCTAGAGCTTGGCATGCTCGTCTTGATGGATATCTACATCAATAAGGATTTAAGAAAGTAAGTTCCGACAACAATATATATGTGAAAGTGGATAAAGATAACCTAAAAATTATCAAGGTATGTGTAGACGATATAATTTTCGAAAGCAATGATGACAGATTAAGTAAAAACTTTGCCACAAAGATGCAAAGTGAGTTTGAAATGTCTCTACTTGGCGAGCTGACATACTTTTTAGGGCTTCAGATATCTCAGCAGGGTAAAGGAATATTTATATATCAAACCAAGTACGTCAAGGAAATGCTCAATAAATTCAATATGGAATATTGCAAGCATGTCCTTACCCTAATGGTAACAGGTTGCAAGTTAAGTTTAGATGATTCGTCAAAGGATGTGGACCAGAGGTTGTATAGATCTATGATTGGCAGTATTCTATATGTGACATCTTCTGGACCAGACGTAATGCAGGTAGTTGGACAAGTAACAAGATTCCAAGCATCACCAAAATAATCTCATATTATTTCCGTCAAAAGAATTCTCTGATATATTAAGGAACAACAGAATATGGCTTATGGTATCCCAAATGAAATAATCTAGTTATCCAAGCTTATACAGATGCAGATTGGGCAGGAAGTGTTGATGATTGAAAGAGTACCAGTGGAGTATCATTCTATCTAGGTGGTTTCCTTGTTTCATGGTTAAGTAAAAATCAGTCTTCAATCTCGTTATCCACATCAAAATCAAAATATATCGTGGTAGCATCCTGTTGTACTCAAGTTCTATGGATGAAAAAAACTTTGCAAGATCTTCAAGTCAAGTTTGATGAGTCTATTCCCACCTTTTTTGATAACACCAATTCCATCAATATCTCCAAGAATCATGTGATGCATTCCAAAAAAAACACATTCCAATCAAATATCATTTCGTTAGAGAGTAGGTCACCAAAAATAATATCAAGCTTGAATATGTTGGCACAAAGGAACAAATTGTTGACATCTTTACCAAACCATTACCTCGTGAATCATTTGAGTATCTTCGCCTAAAGCTTGGGATTCTCCCAAGCTCTCATTAGACTCTTTCTCTTATCTAACTAAGTAAGAAAAGGGGGGGAGTTGAGGTGTGTACAGGTCCTCAGGATAACGTTTGTCAGGGTGAGTTACCCTTTGCCATTTATGACAAAGGGGGAGAGAATGTTGTAGGAAGAGGTGTCATGATCGCAATGGGGAGTACTTGTGTTTCCATCAGTGCCAAAGGGGGAGATTGTTGATCAATGGTTGTCATTGATGTCAACCCAAGCAGCACTAGGGGATACCCCGATCTTGCATAAGAATTTTAACTTGACAACTTACCCTATTCCGAGTCAAGGATATTTTGGATGGTTTCTAATTTTCGAGATGTTTCCATTGATATATGGCATGCCACATAATTCTTCATGGTTTTAGATATATTCGTGTTTGAATTTAGTAACCCCAGTTAGTGGGATAAAACCCAATAGGGTTGTGGCATGACACTAATCATTGGTTGTGGTCATTGAATTGTCAATAATTAATAATTTTTTAAGCTCCTAAAATTCCTTAAACGTTCACTTTTTGAAGACCCTCTCAACCTAATAATTTATATAAATTGTGACCCTCATATCCTCCTTATGTAAGTATTTTTCTACTTATAACAAGTCATCGTGGCATATTTTTTATAACTTTTTTCTGCGAAGCTTCAGATGGTGAAACAAAAAACCCACTTGGGAGGAATCCTGATGAAGCACGTGTCTGAATGTCAGATATTGGCTCACTATATTTTTGGAGATATGATTTGAGGAAGTTAGGGTTTTTGCAAGCTCCCTAATTTCATGTCAAACAGGTGACCTTGGGAAAATCGTCATAACTTTCTCTCTGAGAATTGGCTTAAAATTTCATAAAATGTTACAGAAAGAGGACGATCTTTAGTTTTTTGTTTGTATATTGGTTTGGGTCTTGCAGTTGCAGGAAGTATGACAAAATAGGATAACTCAGACACATACTAGAAGGACAATGCAACGCCAAAGTACCATTACTTGAAGCAAGCAAAAAAATACCTCAGTAGTTGCTAGTGTTTAAAGAAGCAGTGTCAATTCAAGTATCAGGTCGTGTCAAAAGTCAGTATTGTAAAAATCATCATTGTAAAATTGTAAAAGAGACATTATTGTAAAATATTCAATCTGAGTAGAGTTGGAGAGGCATTGTTGGGAGACCTATAAGTGTCATTTTTGGATAATGTTATGGTAGGGTTACAGCTCATACTGTAATTGGGTGATTGGTCTAGTTCAAGAAAATCATTGTGAATCATATTGTATCATGGATCATTGTCCCTGGTACGGGAGTCCACACTCTTGTCTTATTTCTTATCATTATAGGGTGGCACTGTTGAGAATTTAGAGGGCTGGTGATTAATGCAAATTATCTTCATGATAATTACTTGTGAGCTTACTTGAGTTACTTATGTCTTCTCTTCTTTCTCTGAGTTAGTCTTTCATCAAGTAAATTATCAAAATACACGAGACACAAAAATTATGCTCCTAGAGCCAGGAAAAAACCTCTCCCTCTTGGATAGGAAAACTTGCAAAGAACTCTTCTTATAGATCTTCAAATGACAAATACCATGACCAAGACTTAGACCCTTGACCTATAAATTCTTCCAAGACCTCAATATTGCTTCTTTGATCGATTTCAATACTGGTCCTTCATATTTACACCATCTTACACTGATCTGCTTCAACATTAGAGAACTTGGTCTCTTCTTCTCTTTTCCTTGAGCTTATCAAAAGCACTACTTCTATATGTAGATCACTTTCTTTTGACTGTTGAGAATAGGAAGGTAAATCTGTGATTTACCTTCCTTTCACTTGTACTTGTAGTTGTTGCACCTTCGACATGCATTGCACTTCTTCTTATAATTCGTATTGCACTTCATCGCATTATACTCCAGTGATTAACGCATTTCATTTCAGGAATGACCGCATAGAAATTTTCGTATTTTCATTTTTGCAATGATCGCATCATACTATAGAAATTCCCGTATCACATTTCAGGAATGACCGCATGTATTATTCACACTTCTTATTAAATATAACTGCACTGTATATCATGCAGAGATCACCACATTACATTTCATGTATTACGACATTACATTTCAAAATTGACCGCATTATAATTTCAGTTGACCACATCATATTTTCAGTTGACCGCATCACACTTTTCTGTGTCACTTCTAAGAGATCCGCTTTGTTTTCTCTTACTCGCTTATATACAGAACATCCATAACTTCCCTTTTAACTCGCATATGATCCGCATCACTTAACCAATACTGATCTGCATCCAAGACTGATTCACATCACTTAACCATTGTATTTAACCAAGACTGATCTGCATCACTTAACCGTTGTGTGATCTACGCTGTCATATCCGTCAAAATCAGAGGTGTCCTAAATCTATATGCACTTATAATCCGCAAAATAGGTATATATATATAATAACGTTCACTTAATTTAGGCTGACCTGTCATGTTGTAGGGAGGTCGACTTGATACACTTTATATAACATTTCTTCCAGCATAAATGAGAGCCACTCTTCCATAGGTTATGGACTTGGTCTTGGAGAATTTCTAGATCCTTCATATATGACACTAATTACATTTTTATCTAGAATACAAAAACCCTAGATAGACATCAAGAATAAGTTTATTCAACCTATAATAAAATCTTGCTCATGAAGCCCATGAGGCAAGTACAAAATATATTTCATTATCTTTGACTTCTTCTTTACATAAAAATACATAATTACATAGTCAATATGAAGACCGACCTAGTTACACTTTTCAACACACCCTCTTAACTAGGGAGGTATTCATACAGGTACATGGTTACTTTCAAACTAAAGAATCTCATAAGAAGAATCAGATTGGTAATCGCATCTGTATAGCATCGTATCAACCAACATTGTCCTAGTGCAAGGCCTTGAATAACAACCCCATCTCTCAACAAGACAATGGGCTACAATGCTCGTGAGACACATGACTTATATATACCTTCTTCATTGTCTCTCCAAGGTACATACTCCACCTGGGTGTTCCCAAAGTATGACCTTCTTGGACTATTCTTCTCTTGGGTAGCTAACCCTCAAAGAATATCGGTCCCTGACTACTCTTATCTTGAATTTCCTAACACATTCTCAGAGAGTATCGAATGCCATATGATTACCCAATCCTCCGTTCTATCTTCCCAAGACCAGAATGATGTGTCTATCTCTCCCTCTCAACCAGGGAGGACCTATTCCACAAGGGAATGTACTCATTCCTATACAAGGAATGTACCTAAGCTCATTCTTAGGAATTACCAAGTTTCTTCCAAGTAAGAAACTTATCATCAGGCTCCCTCTTAACCAAGGACCTCCAGTAGCAATGGTGAGACACCCAGCTACTCATGAAGAATTCATGTCCTTGATGTCATGGATTTCGATATTGAGTAATCTTCAACTTTTAGTTTCATAGGGCACATATCATTCATCACTTTCATCCTGAGTCATGTCAGCTATCAGAAAGTGATTCATTATTATTCCTCATCTGGTCCACCGTTATGCCATTTTTATTTCCTTAGAATCATCCCCAAGGATCATCCATCCTTTCTTATGATTAGCATCCCTGCACCACTTCATCCAGATGAACATATACATATAAAATTTTAGAGAAAAAGTTAACTTGGGGATGATCTTTCACCATGACATCTTCCTGTAGGTATCAAAATCCTTCATACAGATTGACACATCTCCTAATGATATGTTTTTGCTAAGGGTCTTATTCTTTACCAAAATTCCGTCAGAGTCTACATATCTTCCCAAGTGATCTCCTAGTCACATAAACTTGGCCTCTGAATGATAATTTACTCATGACATGGTTGCATTTCATGCTCTCTTCCTTTCTGCACATTTTCCATTCCTAGGAACTTACAATATTTCTAGTTTCTCGTTCATATACAACCACCTCATATTCCATGAGGACATATTATGTTGATTTCATATGTCTGTGCACTGAGAGATACTCTTTCGTAGATCATACTTCTAAATACAGAAGTTCATTACCTGCAACCATATGAAATGACTTCACAGCATCCAATGTTAGCATATAAATATATACATACCTCATACCCTTTTTCCCATGAGTCATCCTATAGCAATTTCTCAAGAATGAAGAGCTTCATTCTCTTGGCATGCTCCATCAATATCCAGAAATTTGTTTCCATGATGACCCTTGCTCTTGATGATTGCTTTCCATTACTAATGTTATTAGAGAGGTTTTCCTAGAGCTGATTCACCAGGAGCTCCTACCATGATTTCATCAGGATGTTACACTGCTTCCTATCATATAACCAATAGAAATCACTTAAAATAGAAGATGATCACAATAGTAGTGGAGATCCCTTTCTTCTTCTTTCTTATCAAACTCTTTTCCTCATTTCAGAGACATGGGCTTCTTTTCTATTTCTCTTGTTCTTTTTCAGATTGTGAAAAATTTATATTTTAATGCCCAAGTTCATTGAATCCAAGGCATCGTGCTTCCATGTTTCTTCTTTCATTCTGAGGACCAAAACTTACCTAATCTTCCTTTCTTCTTCGACATGGCTGCAGAGGTTGTAACAACTTTGGCTTTCAATCTTGTTTCCTCTATTTACATAGAGACCCTAAATCGTGGAATGGTATGACTTCTATCTTCCCATATAATTGTGAAGTGAAATTTTCCCCATTCTTCTCATAAATATTTTAGCACCACTGTAGTCTTCTCCTAGTTCCTGCAGTTGATCATAGAGATTGCTTCTCCTACAATACTCACAGAGAATAGCTCCACTAATTTCTTATATACTCCTTTTGATGATTTTAGATTTTGTACATCGGAGATGATAAAGTCTTTTATGGATTTCATAAGAATCCTTTGGACTCTTATATCTCCTTCATGAATTTGGCATGACATTATTGTCCTTGTTTGGAAATTTTGAAACCCCAAACAGTTTGTTTCTTTCTTTTCAAAGGAGACATTTTAATAGATTCATATAAAGTCATAGATATACTTACTTGAGTAGATTATTTTCTTCTTCCAATAGCTTGTTTACTTTGAAGATGGTTGAATCTTCCTTTGAATGGTGATTGATGAAGATATTCTGTTGCTTCCTTGAAAGATCAAGGATGATAGGTAACTTGCCTTGAAGCTTTTGATGGCAATACTTCAATGATCTGCTGGCACATTTAAGATGTTTCTATAATTCTATCTTATTTCTTTCACTGTGGAACTCTAACATTTCTTCTAAGCAAATTTGATCCTTGAGTGCCTCTATGCCCTTTCTAGCACCTTAGCTCTGATACCATGTTTAGAATTTAGAGGGATGGTGATTAATTCAAATTCTCTTCATGATAATTACTTGTGAGCTTACTTGAGTTACTTATGTCTTCTATTCTTTCCCTGAGTTAGTCTTTCATCAAGTCAATTCTCAAAATACACAAGACAAAAAAATTAGGCCCCTAGAGCCAGGGAAAAACCTCTCCCTCTTGGAGAGGAAAACCCGCAAATAATTCTTCGTATAGATCTTCAAATGACAAGTACCATGACCAAGACTTCGACCCTTGACCTATAAATGCTTCTAAGACCTCACCATTGCTTCTTTGACTGATTTCAATACTGATCCTTCATATTTACATCATCTTACACTGATCTTCTTCAAAATTTAGAGAACTCGGTCTCTTCTTCTATTTTCCTTGGGCTTATCAAAAGCGTTGCTTCTATATGTAGATCACTTTCTTTTGGCTATTGAGAATAGGAAGGTAAATCTCTGATTTACCTTCCTTTCACTTGTACTTGTATTTGTTGCACCTTCGGCATGCATTGCACTTCTTCTTATAATTCGTATTGCACTTCATCGCATTATACTCCAGTGATTAACGCATTTCATTTCAGGAATGACCGCATAGAAATTTCTATATTTTCATTTCCACGATGATCGCATCATACTATAGAAATTTCCATATTAAATTTCAGCAATGACCGCATGTATTATTCACACTTATTATTAAATATAATCGTACTGTATATCATGTAGATATTGCCACATTACATTTCATGGATTACGGAATTACATTTCAGAATTGATCGCATTATAATTTCAGTTGACCGCATCATATTTTCAGTTGACCTCATCACACTTTTCGGTGTCACTTATGAGATATCTGCTTTGTTTTCTCTTACTCGCTTATATACAGAACATCCATAACTTCCCTTTTAACTAGCATATGATCTGAATCACTTAACCAAGACTGATCCGCATCCAAGACTGATTCGCATCACTTAACTGTCGTATTTAACCAAGACTGATCTGTATCCAAGACTGATCCACATCACTTAACCATCATGTGATATATGCTGTCATATATTAGTCAAAATCAGAGGTGTCTGAAATCTATATGCACTTATAATCCGCATAATAGGTATATATATATAATAATGTTCACTTAATTTAGGCCAACCTGTCATGTTGTAGGGAGGCCGACTTGATACACTTTATATAACGCTTCTTCCAGCGTAAATGAGAGCTACTCTTCCATAGGTTCTGGACTTGGTCTTGGAGCATTTCTAGATCCTTCATATATGACACTAATTACATTTTTATCTAGAATACATAAACCTTAGATAGACATCAAGAAGAAGTCTATTCAACCTATAATAAAATATTTCTCATGAAACCCATGAGGCAAGTACAAAATATATTTTATTATATTTTACTTCTTCTTTACATAAAAATACATAATTACATAGTCAATATGAAGACCGACCTAGTTACACTTTTCAACAGGCAGGGAGGTGCTAGGTTGGTGCATGAATTGACCTACAGGTTGGAGCCTGTGAAAACTTCAAGGTGGTAGGTTGGTCTAGGATGTCAGGGCATCCATTCAGTTGACTACTGAAGAAACCAAGGTGTTGGGGCATCCTTCAAGTGGGAGCTGGAGAAGAATGCTTTTCTAGAATTCTAAGAAGTTGTACCTTTCATTTTATTTGGGGCTGAAGATTAAAGAATTTATTAGAAAAGCGTTCGGTGGTTTTTGATCTGGAAGGGGTTTTCCACCTAAAATTTTTGTGCCTATTGTGTTCTATTGTTTATTATTGTTACTAGATAAACATCAAGAATAATTGAAGATTAAATAATGCTCTGAAAATATTTAAAAAGTGATAATTGATAAGAAATACTGATTCACCCCCCCTCTCAGTATTTTCAACACAACATCATATTTTCTTGGAGTGTTTATCATCCTTCTTAGAGTTTTAATTCCTTCATCTATATTCCCAATAATATGTTCTTCCAAATTTTTTTTTTGAAGGAATTTGATATTATAAGGACTTTGTGAAGGTTCACTTTGAGGTTCTTCATCATTTTCTTCTTTTTCAAGTTCTTCTTCGCTTTCTTCAAGAAAGGGCTCAACTTCATGATCTTCAATTTCCTTTTCTGGAAGGGCTTCATTGATATTGACATCAATGCTTTCCACTATTTTCCATAGACGATTGTTGTAACATTTGTAAGCTTTTCTTCTAGTGGAATATCCAATAAATATTTCTCCGTCAACCCAAGAATCAAATTTTCCTGGTGGGTTATCATTGATCTTTATGAAGCATTTTCTTTCAAAAATCCTGAAATATTTTAGTGAAGCAAGTCTTCCTTTCTATAATTCATAAGGATTATTTTCATTATTCGGACTTAGTTGAGTTCTATTAAAGGTGTAAAATGTCGTCCCGACTGCTTCTCTCCAAAATTTTGGTTGCAAATTAGCTGCTAGTAGCATTGTCCTTTCCATTTCTTGAACGGTTTGGTTCCTTCTTTCAACTACTCGATTTTTCTTAGGTGTTCTAGCAGCGGAGATTTCTCTTTTGATTCCATGCACTTTACAGAATTCATCAAATTCTTTTGAAGTGAATTCTCCTCCTCTATCCATTCTAAGACATTTAATCTTAGAATATTTCTCATTCTCATTAAGATCTTTAAGATTCTCAAAACATTCAAATGATTTGGAATTATATTTTATTAAATATACCCACATCATTCTAGTATATTCATCAACAAATAAATCAAAGTACCTTTCACCTTGAAGAGTTGGAGTTCTAGTTGGCCCACATAAATCTGCATGAATGATCTCCAAAGGTTTTGATGTTGAGAACTCCTTAGTTTTGTGGTTAGTTCTAGATTTCTTTCCATGTTGGCATGGGCCACATACAACTTGATTTGGCTTGAACATATTTGGAATATCCCTTACTGCATTAATTTTGTTGATATTAATAATTTTATCAAAACCTGTATGCCCCAATCACTTCTATCATAACCAACTTTCATCTGTTTGACTTAAGTAACATTTATCTCCTTGGATTTTTCTTAGAATGAAAACGTTATCTGGTGTTCTTACTCCTTTTTCCACAATTTATCCTGAGGATGAGTCTCGTATTTCACAATTTTTAGTACTAAAGACAGCATTATGTCCTTGGTCACAAATTTGGCTAACACTTAAGAGATTGTGTTTGAGCCCTTCTACCAGCAAAGTATTTTGAGCCTTTCCTTGTCCATTAACAAGGGTAGCAGTTCATTTTCTAGTAATTTTAACATATCAACTTCCAAAGGATACACTTACATTATTTTTGTTCAATGATACAAACTTCTTTTGGTCACCTGTCATATGTCTTGAGCATCCACTATCCACGAACCAACGATTTTCATCACTATGAGCACATAGAGCTAGGCCACATTTATCTGTATTGAGATTCACCCTTTTAGATTCCTCTCTTTTGAGTGGGCAATTTTGTTCATTATGATCATAATTATTACATAATGAGAAAATCGGATCAAACTTAGCTAAAGGATAAAAATAATTGTAAGTTTTGATTTGTCCTTTCTCTTTGGGACCATGTAGTTTGTTTGTTTTAACTTTCAATCTTGGTGCTTCATTCTTATGAGCCTTGCAATGCTTAGCTTGATGACAAATTTTTTTACAATAGCAACAATACCCAAGAAAGATAGTTAGGTACCTGTTGTAATAGCCATAACTTGTATCAACATTCTTCCTTGGAGTTTATCTTCCTTCATTTCTTGGATTTGAGATGGGCCTTTGTTCTTGGCGAGATGAATTTTCTTATTTTGGATGGCAAGAAAGTATGTCAGCATAACTCCTTGCATTATCCTTATTACTTGATGATTCTCCTTTGAAACCAATACCAAATTTGTCATATTGAGGTTTTTCAGTATAATTAAGGATGTTATCAAGCGTTTGATAGCTTTGCCAACTCCTTTTGACTTGCTCCAACTCCTTCCTTAGAGATACTATTTCAGCTTCACATTTTTCACAAATATCTTCTTTTTATTTTTTTAAAATTTGGGTACCAAAGGACAAGTGGTTCCCGAAGGCTTTGATCTTTTGCCTAGGGAAAAGTGTCCAAATGTATTTAATTTTTTCTCCTAAAGTGATTTTGTAAGTGATAAAGTCAAATCTACTTTAAAAGTAACTTTATAAGTGATAAAGTTACTAAGTCTAATTGTAAAGTGACTTTATTAAAGTCAATGTGAAATTAGAAAGTAAAAAGTGACTATAGGAATAAAAGGCTAAGTGGGTCTTTATTAAAGTGGGGTGAATTAAAAAATAGAAAGAGGGATTTAAATGCACATTTAATCTCAACCCTAGATCTAAAGCTATCTTAGCCATTGGATTTAGGGATTCCCCAAAAGTCACTTAGGGTTAGGTTAAAGGAGGAAAAAAAGAGAAAAGGTCATTTAGTATTTCATGAGTAGATTAAGAGAGAAGGAGAAGAGAGCAAGGAGACTTCTGAGTAGAGAAGTTGAAGGAGAGAAGAACCTTGGAAAACATACCAAGGCATCATTCAACAAATCCTTACAACAAGGTTGGCACACAGTTCAAGGTTGTTTTGGGCATGGTTTTCAAGGCAGAACCATACAACAGCTTCAACACACATTTCTAGGTAGCCGTATAGCAGTTCTGGCATAGATTTCGAGGTGCATTTATTGTTGGTTTTAAGGCAAAATTTTCGAGGCAGCCTGTACAACATACTATTGTCCCTATGCACAGAAATTGAGGCATAAATCATACAACATTTATTGATGTCCCTTTGCACGCAAATCAAGGAGGTTATACATCAACATTTATAGTGGCTATGCACGCAAATCGAGGAGGCCATACAACATCATTTATTGTTGTGTTTCTGGGCACGAAAATCAAGGAGCCCATACAACATTTATTGTTGTTCCTATTTTATTGTTTGCACAATTTCCAAGGCGGTGGTTAAGCACGAAAAACGAGCTAAGTTGTTTTTGTTTGGTTGCTGGAATTTTCTGTGTATTTCTATTTCACTGTAAAAGAAAAATTATCAAAAATAAAGAAGAGCTCTCGAACTGGTTTTCCCCAAGAATTGTAGGGGGTTTTTCTAGGGTCATAGTGACCAAAAATCAACGTGTTAATTTTATGTGTGTGGCTGAAATACTTTTTGAGTTTTATTTCTACATTTTCCAACACTTTGAAATTTCCAGAATTTGTGTTTTCATAAATATTTATTATTTCTAGCTTGTTGAATGTATATTTATGGGAATGGTAATTTAATTACATGGGAGTAATAAGGAGAAACTGATAATCGAGGCTGGGCCCAAAATTTCTACATGGTATCATAGCTTGGGTGGCTGAAAATTACAGTTTGGGACAGCAAGTGAAAAATTATTGCAAGCTTATATTTCACACAGAAAACTTAACCTTTACCACAGCATTGAAATTTTTAGTTTGTTAAGAAAGCAAGCATGTCTTTGGGCTTGAGGGTGGAGGATAGGTTGGATGGGAAGAGCAACTACAGTGCATGGAGGGAGAGAATCCAGAGCATCTTTGAGGAGGCAAAAGTCTAGGGCATCATGGTTCACACCGCACAACACCCAGTAGCAGTGCCTGTTAACCCTATTCAGTTGGCAGATTTTAATAAGAATAATTCCAAGGGAAAGAGACTAACCCTATGAAGAATGATGTTTTGGAGGTGGTGTCGAGGCTTGAGGGAAAATCCATGGTTACTTCCAAATGGCTTTACAAGATAAAGCACGCTGCAGATGGTAGCATCAAGAAGTTCAAGGAAAGATTTGTGGCTAGACCGTTCTCCCAGGTAGAGGGAGTAGACTATGAGGAAATCTTCGCTCCCATGGCTCGATATACTTCCATTCACTCCATTATATCGATAACAGTAGATATGGGTTGGAAGATTCACCATATGGATGTGAAGATCGCATTTCTCAATGGCTTCATACAAGAGGAGGTGTACATTGAGCAGGTGCATGGGAAGGAGTCCCATGTATGCAGATTGGAGGAGGCACTTTATGGCCTGAAGCAAGCTCCTGGAGCTTGGTACTCTAGGATTGATACGTAATTACAAGAGATGGGTTTCACAAAGAGTGATGCAGATCCGAACCTATACTTTATTGTGATAGGTAAGGAGCCTCTCATTCTGGTGTTGTATGTAGATGACTTGGTCATTACAAGTGCAGAGAGACTCATAAAGGGCTGCAATATAGATCTTTCATCGGAGTTCGAGATGAAGGAAATTGGCTTGATGCATTACTTTTTGGGTTTGGAGGTGTGGCGGGAGGAGGGGCATTTATTCCTGGGACAGGGGAAATATATTGTGGACATTCCTAGTAGATTTCACATGGAGGATTGCAAACCCATGTCGAGACCTATGATCACTAACTAGAAGATGGTTCACGCTTATGATTCTGAGTTGGTGGATCCCACATTGTATAGAAAACTGATTGGTTCTTTGATTTATTTGGTCAACAATAGACCAAATATATGTTTTGCAGTCAACACGATGAGCCAGTTCATGTGTGAGCCCAGGAGAGTGCACTGGGTTGCTACAAAACACATTTTGTGTTACTTGTAGGGGAAAATGGATTATGGTCTGGATTATAGACAGGCGGGTGGAGTAAGATTGGTAGGGTACACTGATTCTGGTTGGTGTTGGCCGGATAAATCGTTCTTGCGGACAAGACCGATCTCCCTAGTGTCAGAAGACAATCTAGCAACAAACGAACAACTAAGTTTGTCTTTCTCTAAGTATATTCATTTTACAAATAAATGCTATGAAGGTGTCAATCCTACCTTAGATCCAAATGCTTATTTGCGGTCGCAAAGCTTTCGTCGCATCAAAATCCTTCCGTCGCAACAAGAGTTCTTTCATCGCAACAATGATCCTTTCGTCGCAACAAGAGTTATTTCTTCACAAGAAAGTGTCGTCTTTCGTCGACCTGCAATCACAAACAAGAAAATATTAAATAGCACCTGTATAACAAATAATTATAAAAAATACCTATCATAGTGATCAAGGAATATATGAAATAAATGATCAAACGACAGCTTATTGAAATAAACAATCGAATGACAATTTGTTAGAAAAACGGAACTTGATTGTATTAATCTTAAAATATACAGAAGAACCTTACAACCTTAGCCTTGATGTTCGAAAGGCCTTCCCGGGGTCCGAAGCAGGAATCTCCTCTACTTTGATAAGTCTTGCACTCTTCCTTCAGAAGCATAAAGAGGTATGTAATCTTTCCTCTCAAAAGCTCAGCAGAAAGAAGTCTAAATCTCAAACAGCACTTCAACTCAAAAATATTCTTCAAAAAACTTCTTAAAACTTCACCCAAAAGGCTACCCAATGCCTCCTTTTATAGAGTAGATGAGGAGGTTAGGATTCCACCTTTAAAGGGATAGAATCCTCCTTCAAAGGGATAGGCTCCTCACATCAAGGGATTAGTTCCTTAAGGTGTGGGATACATGCACCTTACTAAAGCGTACTCATCCCCAAAAAATATCATCTAGAACATTCCAAAATTGACCAAAAATCAACTTTTTCACTTTAATTTCTCGCTTTTTTTTATTTTACAGGAGTTCCGCAGGCATAACACTGGAAAAATTCATTCTAGAACGTAGTTCCTCTTCACGTTACCTGCGTACCCTAGCCAGGAACGCAGGTAGGCTTCATGTTACCTGCGTACGCAAAGTTTTTGAGCTTTTTAGGGTTTTTTCTCCACAATGGCATGGAATAAGGAACAAAGGTTGTAAGATTTGCAAGAGAGGCATGTATGAGTGATAATGAGCTCATACACATAGCAGAATGTCAGGATGACAATTTTCAATGCAACAGATTGCCCCCTAAAGTGCAAAGTCTGGAATAGATGAAGCTGAAGTCTGTCATATATGAAGAGTGCAGTACTTTATCATTTCAAGGATCATCCCGTGGACACCCCAGTCAAAACCTGTAAAAACATTCAATGCAAAATATATATGTGTAATCATATCATCGCCGAGGTAGGCATTCCCATACTTAGATCAAAACTAACTAGAAACTAATTCAAACTGTTCTGATACAGGAATGATTTTGAATACATCAACAGTATAGACATGTGTAGACACAAAGATGGACGCAATGATTCTGTTCATGAATAGTCCACCGTATAAATGATAACAAAATTCGGGTACTCGGATGGTGGAAACTAGATCCAGGGTCTTGATTTCCGCTTCTCGAACTAGTACGATTCTATCCATGTGATTAAATTAGTTGAAGTCGAACATGGTAGAAACCACTTGATTACCAGTCAATGATGTAAACTGTTAACAAGTGTGAGAGAAACCACCAGTAATGTCAATGGCTCTCAAAGTACTCAGTAAAATCCATGAAATGTGAATCAATGAGCTGAAGTCGAACATCTCACGAAATCATTCGATCGAAGGTCAATGATGCAACCTATCGTCGAAGGCGAGAAACCTGCCATTGAGGCATGCAGATTTCAAGGTACTGATGATTTCTAGATCAACTTCCTAGATAAAGAGCTGTCGTCGATAGAAAGTGATCCGTCGTAGGCCAACCCACAACACGAAATCATAGATCAATTTTTGAAAATATATTAGCAAGGACTAACTTAAGGATGGTCAAAATGGATGACGGATATTTTGCAGATGAATGGTTTATTTGAACTGTCCTCTTGAACACATAACGACACTACAGATGGCTTGGCGACAATTGACCCAAAGCTAATACCTGGAAACTGGCTGAAGACTTTCAATGAGGTTTGATTAATCAAGTTGGGGTAAAGGATTTCAACCTGTGGACAAAAAGTGTGCAAGGAGGGAGTGGTTAATGGTTTTTCGAATAATCAAAATGTAACAAACAGGTTCGTTTTTCTCTCTTTCCCCCCACCATTTCTAGCAAGTACCTCTTTATTTTTGGATGTTTGAGGAGGATAACATTTGCTTGTTTATGGGTCTGTCCTTCCTGATGAGTCCAACTTAGTTTAAGATTCGAACCCTAAGAAGGAGGTTCGTTCTTGTTTAAAAATTAAACAGTCTCATCGAAGCATATTAACGAGTCCAAGATAGAGAAACTCTGTTTTTCAATTTTAGGAGTCGAAGAAAAAACTTAAGAAAACTCCATGGGTGTACTTTTTCGTAAATTTAGTCTCTCGAGTCCAAAAAGGATAGGCCACGCGGAGAGCACTCTATCAATCGGTAGAATTAGTCAACGTATACCTTTTTCGTAAATAGTCCATTTACCCGTAAAAGGGGTAAACTTATACTGAAGGGATGACTGTTCATTTACTTTAACGAGTTCGAATAGTCAAGTACTCGGCAATCTTTTCATGTTTAGAGAGTCTGAAAAGGGCTTAAAAGAGAACTCCAGGGTTTCGCTTTTTCAGTAAGTTTTAATGAGTTCGAAAAAGGGATAAAAATGTACTCATGGTTTTCACTTTTTCATAAGTTTTAACGAGTTTGAAAAAGGGATAAAAATGTACTCATGGTTTTCACTTTTTTCGTAAGTTTTAACGAGTTCGAAAAAGGGATAAAAATGTACTCATGGTTTTCACTTTTTCGTAAGTTTTAACGAGTTCGAAAAAGGGATAAAAATGTACTCATATGGCCGACTTTCAATTTAATTTACGAGCAGGAAAAGACGGAAAGAACTCGGCATTTTCATGTGTTTTATGAGAATGAAAAATAGCAAAATGATCTCGGGATTTTCATGAGTTTAACGAGTCTTGAAAATAACCAAAATTGACTCAAGATAAGTTTCATTTTTACAAAAGCTTGAAACAGAGAAAAACTATGCTTCAGAGTAGTTTCATTTTACACAAGCTTGAAACAGAGAGAAAACTGTGCTTGATGCCCCCTAAGCGTAACTGCTAGAGCGCATGCCCCCCCAGCTTCATTTCATTCAACTAAGTACACTACTGGTAATTAATAGCTGGATGGAATGAAGGTTCATTTACAAGATCATATGAAAGACCCGACCTAAAAACTAACCTAAACATACGACTTAACATCTACGAGATCTAGTCAAAGACTCGACTCAATTAGGGGAGGATTTGTTTCATTTTTTAACGAGCTCGACACAGGAAAAGAACTATGCTCGTGGCAACGTGTTTCATTTTTTAACGAGGTTGACACAGTAAAAGGAACTATCCTCAGATCTACTCTATTTCTAATCTACCTACATAATCTACTGATTCATTTTTTAATGAGGTTGACACAGGAAAAGAACTGTCCTCATACCTGATTCATGTTTTAACGAGGTTGACTCAGTAACAGGAACTATCCTCTGACCAACTGATTCATTTTTTAACGAGGTTGACACAGGAAAAGAACTGTCCTCATACCTGATTCATTTTTTTAATGAGGTTGACTCAGTAACAGGAACTATCCTCAGACTACTTATTCATTTTTTAACGAGGTTGACACAGTAAAAGAACTGTCCTCATAAACTATTTATTCTAATCTACCAATCTACTCTCTACAATCTACCTACATGTTTCATTTTTTAAGGAGCTTGACACAAGACAAGAACTCTGCTCCAGACACCTGTTTCATTTTTTAATGAGGTTGGCACAGGAAAAGGAACTATCCTCACGAAGCTTGTTTCATTTTTTAAACGAGCTTGACACAAGAAAAGGAACTATGCTCTTGACTAACTGATTCATGGCTTCCAACTAGAAGAAACACATGTCAATGGACGCACCTCGATCATGGCTTCCAAGAGGTCTTCATCAGATGGAAGAACAATTCTCTGGAAGGAACACATGTCAAGGGACTCAAAAGGGATAAGAACATCGCGTTCAAATAATCCCATAGATTTTTCCATGTCAATTACCGGATCTAAGTCATAGGAAGTCGAGCAAACAGTGAGAGGCTCACTTCCATCGGTAACTGAAAACATGGGACTAGTTGCCACATAATTAACCCGTGGCAGGGTAGATACCACTTTAGAAATAGGAACATTTAGGGGTGTCATATTATTGGTAGTCGAAACAAGACTAGGGAATGAAAGCTGGTCTACAGTCACAATATTCCCATTGTGAGGGAAAGACATCACGCGAAAGAGTGTCGATACGACAGCTTTCATTGCATAAACATAGTCTCGCCCAAGGAGTAAATTGAAATCCAAGGGACCTCGAACTACTATAAGATCAATACAGACAGTTTTACCTTCCAAAGTAATAGAAAACTTAGGAAGGATCCCTAAAGGTTCACTAATGGTTCTGTTAAAAGCTTTCAGATTCTGCGTAATAGGCACAAGATGAGGGGAACCCAAAGCTTTCCAAGCAGTTGAGGATAAAATACTAACATAAGCACCTTCATCTACCTGTGTGCGGTGTATGTCCCTACCACCAAACTTCACAATGATTTGGAAAGGGATGGAGGAAGGAAGACGAGGTTCTGTCAGTCTATTCCAATCAAAGGAAAAGACCTCAGTACTTGGAGGGGGTTCTGTAGAAACAGGTGAAATGCCCCCTGGTGTAGAAGAATCTGATGTAACAAGAAGAACCTGAGCAGTATGAAGTTTACTCTCTACAGGGAGAGTGGGATCGACCGAATGTGAAATCGAACCGACCACTTGATCAACTAATGGATCATCAATCTGAGTGATATGATTTTCACTCTCCAATGGAAGAGTGGGATCGATTGTACTTGAAATTAGATCAATCACTCCGTTAGTTGACAGTAGGTTAGGAGAAAGTTTACGGTAACCAGTTGGAAATTCTTGCTGTGGAACAATAAGTTTTTCCAACAATTTTGAGGCTTCATCCATGTGAGGGCAAATGTGAGTTTGATGACTCCCTTTGCATAACTTACAAGGAAACCTAACTTTACCCTTTTTCCCAGGAACCTGACTATCACTGGTTGATGGATCAACGTAAAGTTGATGAGATTTTTCTGACCAAACTTCCAAGACCTTTGGAATACCAGGACAATTAACAAGGAAGTGGTCACCCTTACAAAGCCTGCAAGGGTATTTGGGTTTACGATGCATGTTGGAGGTTTCCTCAACACAACTAACACTTACATCCATGGTTGGTTGGTTGACTTCTTTCTTACCTTGCTTCTTCTTCTTCTTCTTCTTCCCTTTCTTCTTCTTCTTAGCCACCTGGTTACTAGCATCAAGGCTTTTACCAGGCGAAGAGGAAGAAATGGAGGAAGAGATATTAGGCGAAGAAGGTAAAGGGTCAACAGAAGGTTGGTGATGTTGAGATGGTGAACTCTGTTGAGGTGAAGCATCCGGTTGAGGTGAAACAATTGGAGTATTCGGGGCCAACAAAGTTGAAAATAACCATATCAGTAAACCTATTGTAAATCCAGGTAATGACAAAGTAGCCATATAAGGAGGACCAACATTTCCAAAGCAAGGAAAAGTACTAGGATTCTCGTTAACAGGGATTCCTTGGTTGGTAAATTCCGGAACAGTTGCCATTGTATTTAACTTCAGTGAATTTTATTAAAAAATTAAAAACTAAAATTAACAATTAACAATTCACACCTAACAATTAAAATTCACAAATCACACCTATGGTCTCTAAAAGTAAAAACAAACAAATTAACATGCGCTATCAAATCTAGGAGTCAAACCACACACAAACAATAACTTCCCGTACTAAAAACACTTAGTTGGTGATGAAATCCAACATCGTAGAATTTAATACAAAAAGGGAGGTTGGAACAGTTACCCCGACAACCTGCTTAATGAAACAGACTGGCACAAGTTTCTTCACAAAACCATCTCGTGTGAAGATAACCCCCCAGAGAGTCCAAGTGAGTCTAGTCGACGTCTGCTCCAGGTACAGTGGGATCTTCCCTCCACCGTCACCTTAGGAAATAACCCTATAGATTATGGCCACTAAGGTTACCAATAGAAACAAATATACCTGGGGGAACAGTCTACGATCCGATACACACGCAAGGGCAGAGTAACAAAGCTCAATCCCCTTGAAGGCTCCTTGAAATAATCCAAGGTTTACCGACAAGTGACCCCAGGCTCCTCGACAATGGTCTATCCGAGGTTTACTGTTTTTAATACGTGTATATCTTCTATCGTTCCCAATGAGGAAGGATTGATTACCCCACTGGTTCAGATATGATCTCGTGCTTGACTCCTTTAGGAGGAGCTTCCCAGAGCATACATGCAACAATTGGAATTTTTCCTACCGCAAGATCGACTACTTGTTTGTTTTATTGTCTTGGAGAGTTAACTAAAACCTATTCCAAGACACTAGCCTAAGCTAGATTGGTGGAAAAAGCCCTAAAAATGTAAAAATTACTAGATGAATTTTAATTAAGCGTTGTGTTATTAAGGCTGTTATTACTCAAAAGGGTAAGTGGATATGAAACCAATGGTGTTATGACCCGACCCAAAACTGAATGCAATCGAATATGATAATGTAATCTTTTCAATTCGATGAATCCTAACTAAAGTAAGGAGAGAGTTTCCATTTGCTTCCAACAATGAAAATATTGATAACTAAGAGAAGATATAACAAATTCTCTAATGCACTAATTTCATCAAGAAAAACTAATGCAAATCAATCCCAAAACAATTTTTTTTTTTTTTGTATTTTTGTGTTTTTAAAACAAGCATAAAAACATCTAAATTCAAATCAAACAAAAATGATCTAAATCTAAGATTGATTTTTCAGAATGTAAACTATGCAGTTGTAATCTATGCACAATTCATATGAAAAGTATGCAAATGTAATCTATGCACATTTTTCATTCATATTCTGAAAATGAGAATTCTAATTATGCAAATGTGATCTATGCAAGAGAATTCTCAAACACAAGATGATTCTAATGTAATCTAAGAACCAATCAAGTGGAAGTCAAGAAAATCGGGTGAGAGCTCCAAAGATCAAACAACACTCAAAGGCGATTAACACTCATACACAATTTTGCAAAAACAAAAGCAAAAAGATGAAAAATTGTGAAAAGACTGAGACAAACCTTCAATTAATGACCAAAGGAAATTAAATTAAGAATTTCTCAAAAAAGAGACTCAAAACACCCAAAAACTTAATGGAGATTGATGAGATGAAGAATGTTGAAAGAAATTCAGAAACAAGACTTTTTTGACAGAAAAATATAAATCTGGGTAGATGCTAAGAATCCTAAATTAAATCTAAACTAAACTAAAAGAAGAAATCAGAAGTTTTTCAAAAATTTTAACAGGGTCCGCAGGCTCCGTGAAGTAACAGGTGCGGTCCCGCACTGTTTACTTAAGGAAAGTGCGGAACTGTCCGCACTGTCCAAAGAAGGAAAAGTGCGGTCCCCAAAAAAGCTTAAGAAAAACTTAAAAGATTTCAAAATTTTCAAAAACAGAGAAAACCTAAGCTACCCAGGCAGATGTCAATCAATCAAAAACCAGGAAAAACTTATCCTCAAATCAAAATAAAAGAGAACCAAAAACAACAAGTTCTTTCCCCAGTGGAGTCGCCAATTTGTTGGCCGGATAAATCGTTCTTGCGGACAAGACCGATCTCCCTAGTGTCAGAAGACAATCTAGCAACAAACGAACAACTAAGTTTGTCTTTCTCTAAGTATATTCATTTTACAAATAAATGCTATGAAGGTGTCGATCCTACCTTAGATCCAAATGCTTATTTGCGGTCGCAGTGCTTCCATTGCATCAATAATCCTTCATCGCAACAAGGGCCCTTTTGTCACAATAAAGTATCATCTTTCGTTGATCTGCAATCACAAACAAGAAAATATCAATAGCACCTGTATAACAAATAATCATAAAACATACCTATCATAGTGATCAAGGAATCTATGAAATAAACGATCAAACGACAGCTTATTGAATTAAACAATCGAACGACAATTTATTGAGAAAAACATAACTTGATTGTATTAATCTTAAAATATACAGAAGAACCTTACAACCTTAGCCTTGATGTTCGAAAGGCCTTCCCGGGGTCCGAAGCAGGAATCTCCTCTACTTTGATAAGTCTTGCACTCTTCCTCCAAAAGCACAAAGAGGTATGTGATCTTTCCTCTCAAAAGCTCAGCAGAAGGAAATCTAAATCTCAACAGCACTTCAGCTCAAAAATCTTCTCCAAAAAACTTAACCCAAAAGGCTACCCAATGCCTCCTTTTATAGAACAGATGAGGAGGTTAGGATTCCACCATTAAAGGGATAGAACCCTCTTTCAAAGGGATAGGCTCCTCACATCAAGGGATTAGTTCCTTAAGGTGTGGGATACATGCACCTTACCAAAGCGTACTCATCCCCAAAAAATCTCATCCAGAACCTTCTAGAATTGACCAAAATTCAACTTTTTTGGTTTAATTTCGCGCATTTTTGACTTTACAGGGGTACCGCACCTATAACACTAGAAAAATGCGTTCTAGAACGCATTTTATCTTCACCTTACCTGCGTACCCTAGCTAAAAACGCAGGCAGGCTTCATATTAACTGCGTACCCAAGGTTTTTTGAGCTTTTTAGGGTTTTTTCTCCAGTTTCAGGGCATGGAATAAGGAACAAAGGTTGTAAGACTTGCAGAGGAGGCATGTATGAGTGTTACTGAGCTCATACAGTCAGCAAAATGTCAAGGTGACAGTTTTCAGTGTAACAGTTGGGCAGGTTGTGCTTCTGATAGGAAGATCACTTCAGGGTGTTGTTTTGAGTTGGGTTCGGTAGTTGTGTCGTGGTTCAGCCGGAAGCAATAGTCAGTAGCATTGAGTTCAGCGGAAGCAGAGTACATGGAAACTAGTCTGGCTAGTTGTGGGGCCATATGGCTTCGCAAGATGTTTTTTGGCTTATTTAGTCAAGTGTTGATACCTTCAGTGATTCACTATGATAATCAGAGTTTCATTAAACTCATGGAGAATCCAGTATTTCATGACAGGTCAAAGCATATCGGGATCAAATATCATTTCATCAGACACTATGTTCAGAAGGGAGCTGTGAAGCTTGAGTATATTCCCACAGATGAGCAGGTAGCCGACATATTCACCAAAGCCTTACCACAGGGCAAGCATGTCTACTTCAGAGATAAGATGGGTGTGGTGAGGAACACTTTCCTCGGTAAGGGGGAGTGTTAATATTTGGGTACCAGAGGACAAGTGGTTCCCTAAGGCTTTGATCTTTGACCTAGGAAAAAGTGTCCAAATGTATTTAACTTTTTCTCCTAAAGTGACTTTATAAGTGATAAAGTTACTAAGTCTAATTTTAAAGTGACTTTATTAAAGTCAATATGAAATTAGAAAGTGAAAAGTGACTATAGGAATAAAAGGCTAAGTGGGTCTTTATTAAAGTGGGGTGAATTAAAAAATAGAAAGTGAGATTTAAATGCACATTTAATCTCAACCCTAGATCTAAAGCTATCTCATCCATTGGATTTAGGGATTCCCCAAAAGCCACTTAGGGTTAGATTAAAGGAGGAAAAGAAGAGAAAAGGTCATTTAGTATTTCATGAGCAGATTGAGAGAGAAGGAGAAGGGAGCAAGGAGATTTCTGAGCAGACAAGTTGAAAGAGAGCAGAACCTTGGCACACATACCGAGACAGAATTTAGAAAATTCGTACATCAAGTTTGGCACACATTTCAAGGCAGTTTTGGGCATGGATTTCAAGGCAAAACCATACAGCAACTTCAACACCATTTCTAGGTAGTCGTACAACAATTATGGCATAGATTTCAAGGTGAATTTATTGTTGGTTTTGAGGCACATTTTTTGAGGCAGACTGTACAGCGCACTGTTGTCCCTGTGCATAGAAACCGAGGCAAAAATCGTATAGCATTTATTGTTATCCCTCTGCATGCAAATCAAGGAGGTCGTACATCATCATTTATCGCTATTATGCATGCAAATCGAGGAGTGTGTAAAGCAACATTTATTGTTGTGTTTTCTGGGCACGAAAATCAAGGAGTCCATACAACATTTATTTTTGTTCCTGTTTTACTGTTTGCACAATTTCCGAGGCGGTGGTTAAGCACGGAAAATGAGATAAGTTGTATTTGTTTGGTTGCTGGAATTTTCTATGTATTTCTATTTCACTGTAAAATAAAAATTATCAGAAATAAAGAAGAGCTCTCGAACTAGTTTTCCCCAAGAGTTGTAGGGTGTTTTTCGAGGGTCATATTGACCAAAAATCAACGTGTTAATTTTTTGTGTGGCTGAAATAATTTCTGAGTTTTATTTTTGCATTTTCCAGCACTTTGAAATTTCCAGAATTTGTGTTTTCAAAAATATGTATTATTTCCAGCTTGTTGAATGTATGTTTATGGGAATGGGCATTTAACTACATGGGAGTAATAAGGAGAAACTGATAACCATGGTTGGGCTCAAAATTTCTACATATTTTAGCTTATTATTCAAGAAGTATTCCCTTCTTTTTGCTTCCTCCTTTTCTACTTTGAGAGAAATGATCTTCTTTCGTAAATTCTCATTTTCTTTAATGGAACTTATTAGTAATTCATCCACATTTCCTTCACCTTCTGAATCATCATCATTTGTGAATGCCATGAATAAAACTTCTTTGCTTTCAACATAGACATTTTCTTCATCTGATTCATCATCACTTCCTTTGTGATGAGGGATATTTCTAGTTTATTTCTTCTTTATGAATACAAATTCATCTTCATCAGACTCATCTTGTTTGGAGAAAAATTTATTCTTAATAATCCCTTTCTTTTTGCACACCGTCCTCTTAGAATCCTCTTCATCGTCACTATCATGTTTATGAGGACATTTTGCAGCATAATGACCTATTCTTCCACATTTGAAACAAATGTGAGGGTACTTACCTTTTAGCTTAGATACCTTATTTAGTCTTCGGACAAATTGTGCTAATTCGGTTTCAGCATCGAAGTCATCACTGTTGTTATTCCATCATTTTTCTCTTTTTGTTAACTTTGAGGATTTGAATGTTGCTTCTTTGGAATTTGGGATTCGTCTCCTCATCTCATATTAAATAAGAATTTCATGAATTTCATCCATATTGAGAGTATCTAGGTCCTTCATTTATTTTATGGCACTTGGAGTCAAATTTGTCATGAAGAGATCTAGGGAATTTTTGAACAACAGTGCTTTCTTCAACAGTTTCTCCTAACCCTTTAAGAGAGTTGACCACTTCACCTACTCAAATAAATTATAATGCAATATCTTCTTCGTCGACCATTTTTAGACTTTCGAAATATCTTCTATTAGTTTGAAGCTTTGCCCTTAACTTTGGATTCCCCATCATATAGGGCAACCAGCTTATCCCATACTTCTTTGGTCGAGCCACAATTCATGACTTTTGTGAATTCAGAATAAGAGATTCCATTAATAATGGAATTTAGAGCTTTGGCATCAGCAATGTAGGCTTTTATTTCATATGGATCGATTGGAAGAGTGGAGGGACCTTTGTACCCATTCAAAATAGAATACCACACTTCAGGTCCAATGGACATTAAATAGTAGGACATCCTCTTCTTACAAAAACCAAATTTTGTTCCATCGAACATAGGAAGATTCATTGTCACTTATATATTCTTCATTGTGTTTAAGCATCCTTCTTCTAGTTGTTGGGTGTATAATGACGAAGCTGGCTCTAATACCAATTGTTGGAAATATTGAGAGGGGGGTGAATCAGTACTTCTTTTTAATTGTTATTATAACCAGTTATATTATACAAAAAAATCAGAGAAATGAATAATTTTATTATAGAAAGAAGGAAAATGATCCTTTTACAAATGAATCAGTACAAATATTGTTTAAGGGCACCAAGCCTTAAACCTTCCAGGCTCCAACATGTTGCCAAGCACCAACTTGAACTTTAGTGAGGCTCCAACCTCTAGGGCTTTGACCTATCCTTCTCAAGGCTCTAACCTTATCTTTAGAGGCACCAACCCCTAGGACACCAATCCTTCAGTCTTCTTTTGATATTAAATGTGTGATGTATTTACTTGAATGTCCTTGAAATAATCTTCACTTTACAGTCAGCTCCAAAACTACTTTTACTACTCAATCAAATTTCTGACCTGTTTCTTCACTTTATCAATTCACTTCATAAGTTCACTATTCCAACAAATATTTCCAAGGATTGAAAGAGCTCCTTATATTGTCAAAAGTGGCTTCCAAGATCTTTACTGTCTAAGGCTCCAAGATCTTTACTATCCAAGGAAAGTTAAAGAACTACTTCATAGAATATCATATAGCTACTTTAAAAATCCTTAATACTGAGGTTTCAAAAGTTTGTTTTCTATATCTCCAAAGTAGTCTGAGCTTTTACATAGGTAGCTTGTTCAACCCTTCCATAGATCAATAAAATAGGTTGTCACAAATCTAGGTATTTTCCCTGTTAGTGTTAGTACTTATATCCTGCCATCAGTGATCAAAAATCCTCTTTTCATATCATTTTAGGAGTCCCACTTAGAAAATTTTTATCATTCCACTAGGTCATGTAAAAAATTAGTCATTGATTGTAGCCCTAGTCCTAAAAACATCACTCCTCCTCAAATTCGATTACTTGTTGGCATAGTTTCATACCTTGTTGAATGTACACCATTCATAAAGTCAATATCAGTCATTTCATCTTGATGATTAAGTCCCTCAATGTCTCATTAGGAATTTTAGGGTTTTTCAAGGTTTCATTAGGTCATTAGGGTTTCCAAGGTCCAATAAAACTCCATTCCATTGCATAAGGCCAGCAAGTAAAGGCTAATCCAATAACATCTCTTCACCATGTGAAGATGATTTGTAAAGAGAAATGCTTATTTCATCATGTAATTTTGAGTTCAAATGTAATTTTTTATATTTTCATTATGTAATTTTATGTCCTTCAAAATGTAATAATTTCACCATCCCAAGTTGCTAACTCATAATTCCAACATTTCAAAGTACTAAAAAGTCAAATTTAAAGAATTCTAAAAGGTCATCAAAACATCAATTTGTAAAAGGAAAGATTCAAGTGAAAGATATAGTGAAAATTGAAAAGTGAATGTAAAGGAAGAAAGTGGGTCCTAAGCCCCAAATCATAATTTCATGAAGTATAAATACCACTAAGACATCCCATTCAAACTCATTTTCACATCCAAAGGTCGAGTTTGCACTCCCTCAGCCCGAAAAAGTCGAATTGTAGAGTCATAGGTGAAATTTTTCTTGCGCTTGCGCTTAGGAGGGTGGTGTTGCGTGTAGGAAACAAGCATCACACTTAGAATGTTTGGCACTACCTTTTTTACCTCAGGTGTTGCACTCCTGGGCAAGGCGCTACACTTTTTCCCGGTGAGCACTAGAAGCATCAAAACACCCACAAACTCTCTCAAAATTTCAGCAAAGGATTTTTTTCTCCTTTATAAAGCAAGTGACACAAAATATTTACCTCCTTGCTTTCTTAAATCACATTTTTATAGTGGTTTTGTTCTCAAGAAAAATTAACTAAGTGTCTAGTGGAAAACCCTAGTATCACTCCCTCACTCTCAATTTACTGCCCATAAACCCTACAACACATTCTTACATCACTATTAAACCCATCCCTACCCCTACATTACTCTTTCCTAATCCCTAAACCCCTTACCCATAAAACCCTAAGTCCTATGCCACTAAAATTCCTAGGCAATCATTTTCAACTCCCTAAGTAACTTGACCTTCTATCACCCCCCAAAGTTCCCTAACTCCTTACTTCATCTCCCTAAATTTTCCTACCCTAATCCCTACTCCCTAGACCTATCCCCATTCCCATTTCCTCCCCTAGGGTTTCTAGACCAAGACAACATGGAAGAAGACAGAGACTATATGGAAGAGGAGGAAGATAGGCAAGAGGAGGAAAATAGATTGGAGGAGGATAGACAACAAATAAGGCCACACAAAGGAGGGAGAATCCTAAGGCTGGAGCCCACCAACAATAGAGAACTCATAGCCTCACCAATGACAGTTTCATGCTTTCAGTATGTTGGTTGCCTTGAGTTTTGTAACATGATTGAAAGGGTACATCATCACCCTGTTTTGAGTAGACTCTTCATTGTAAACCTCAAATACAATCAAGTAACCCTAGTAGGTGTGAATTTCACAGTGTCTACATCAATCATTGTTGTTGCCATAGGGAATTCAAACATGGGTGAGAGGTGGTTCAAATCCAAATATTTGGAGGATCATTACTATGATCCATTCATCAAACCAATGTACATAAATGAGAGGAAGAGGGTATTTCCTTTCATCTATCTTCCTAATAGGTATGCCCCCATGATGAAGATCATCATTAAGTATTTCTCATGTGAAGGGAGGTTCTCTAGACTTTACACTTATCACATTAGACTGCTCATGTACTTCACAAGTGTTAAATTGCTCAATATCCCATACTATATTTTCAGGAGCATAGACAAAATGGCATACATTGTGCAAAAGAGAGATTTTGAACAATAGATGAATAGTCTTTTCCACCACTCCTTGATCAAAATCATTGTCCTCCATCAAGTTAACCAGTTGAACATTTCATGGGACACATTGATATCAAATGACATATTCACTGCTCCACAAGTTACACATGTTGAAGATGTGCCTTCTTCATCTCACCCTACTACATCTATGCCTCCATCTCAGCCCACACTGCCTACCATTTCATCACCTCAGTCCACTTCACCTACTATGAGCAAGAAAATGAACAACTCAAGACCAAGTCGGCCCTCATTGATATTCAGCTTCTCAAGGAAAAAAGAGAAGAAAACAAAGCTAAGGCCTTGCTTGATGAGGCTTATGAGAGGTATGGTGCAACTAATGAGGCAGAAGAACAATTGACAAGAAGACCTAGGACTAAAGGGCTGAAAAGATCTCTAGAACTAGAGAGGCAAAAGGAGCCTGAGCTTGCTAATGAGCTCACTTTGAATTAATAGTTTGCCATCATTTTCGATGAGAACCAGGAGCAATGGCTTGCCAGGGCCAACCAACATCTTGAGAAGCTTTTGGAGAAGTCAAAAAAACACAATGACATATTGATAAAGAGGGCCAAGCACTACTTCAAGAAAAACCAAATTGCAAGCTCAAAGCTCAAAAAAGGCCAAATCAAGACTTAAAACCTTGACCAAGAAAAATGAAGGGTACAAGCTTTATATTCTTGCTGAGGCATCTCTCATTGCCTAGTACACCTCATCATCATCCCACAACAAAAAATTTGAAGAAATTTGGGTAAATTTTGAAATTTTTGGAAATTCTTGTCTTTTTGGCAATTTGACACAGTCAAACTGGAAAAAGCGCAGCGCCCTAGGCGTTGCGCTTTGGTTGGGGACCTCCCATGGAGGAAATGAAGCCACCATTGGATCTATAAGGTCAAATACAATCAGAGAAATCACTTTACAAAACTTTTTTGGGTCAACAGGGCAGTCAAAAAGTAAAAAAACACCGAAAAAATGACATTTCTTCCCTATTTTGGAGGTTGGCGCTACGCTTTGACCAGTCTTGGGAGAATGAAATTTTGGAGGGTAAAACCTTGACCATTTTGGAAATTAGGCACAAATATGGAAACTAGACTAGACAGGCTTTCTAATGAGATATCATGAACTCAATTTGGACACCTGTAACCCCCTAAAAAATGGATTTGAAGTTGGCGTTGCGCTTTTGACATTGGCGCTATGCTTTTGACAAATTTTCTGAGTTTACTCATATTTTCCAATTTTCTTAGTTTTTCCAGTTTGACCATGGTCAATGGGAATTTTACCAATGTAAATCATGAATGTAAAAGTAATTAAGATGTGGTTGACTTTCCTAGGGGAAAATACATTAGGTGAAAATTTTTGATGACATGTAATGAATCAGTTTGCAAAAAGTGAGGGATGAGTCAATTTGACCTCCCTACACTTTAGGTATTCAACTCATTTTTTGGTGGAAATTCTCCTCCACTCTTGGATTTGACCCTTGAGGATGGGAGGAGTTGTTTTTTGGTCTATATCATGTACATTTTGACTCATTTCATAGGTTGGATGTTGATGCATTGATCAAAGACTCTAGTGTAATTAGTATTTGGCAGGAAATTAATGAAAAGGTTGTAGTTATTTCTTTAGGATACTTGTGGTATGGAAATTTAGCATTTTTCTTCTTATGTCTCATTATGTATGAATGTTTTGTTTCATGATCCATTTCATTTCTATGATATGCTAGTTTTCAAGTTGATAAACAAAATACATCTCTCATGTTATGTTTTGGGAAAATCTTCATATTTTTTTCATCTTCTTCAGTTTAGAAAGAATTCATGCTTAGCCTTGCTCTTTCTAGCTCCTCATCGGTCTGATCCATCTCACCCTAAAACCCTAAAGTGTTAGGTTTTTCTACCTACCTTGCCCCATTGAATATATGCAACCCTAATCTTATTTTCCCTGACCTAGCCTCTTTGACCTAATTCACCCGTCCATCAACCCAAATTCAAACAAACAAACCCTTGTACTCATACCTAGCCTAAAATCCTAATTCATCTAGCCCTCTTGGCTATGACTTTGTGGAGAGAGCCCTCTTCTATTTGGTAGCACTACCTACCAAGCTAAAATATTGGTCTATGGTTACCTCTTTTTGGACTCTTTCTTAGCCTTAGAGATCCAGTGGAGTGATAACATACTGGCGTCATTGTTAGGGAACGAAAGATTTCTTTTCCCTGGGTGTACAACAAGAAACATTGGAATTTGATCCTTTGGATGATAGGGTTAAGTTTCAGAAAGGTTGATTGGATAATTGAAGTTCCAAGATTGTAGAGCTGGATTCGAGAAGATATACCAGAGAAAATCCTGATCCTGATCCAGCAGATCCATTTGAAGATCCAGAGAAGATTTTACAAAGGCATAGATATCAAACTACAAATATTCAGTCAGGACCAATCCCATTGGTAAGATCTACTTCACTCCCTACAAAATTACTATCTCTTGAAGATATACCATATGATCTGAAATTTGAATTGTCATTGTTTAGATCTAAGTCTAAAACCTCTTTATTCGACATAATATTCGATCCTTTAAGACTCTCTAAGGTCAAGTCATTGTCTGAAATAGATCTTAGCTCTCTGAAACTTGAAGAAGATTGGTTTTTTGAAGAAATTAAACCTGAATCTGACCTTGATATCAAAGAGTGGATCCAATTCAGCCATCAAGAATCAATACCTGTCTCGACTCAATCTCAACCTCAATAAATTGTAGTTCTTTCATTTTCACCTTTGACCTCATCATTTCAGTACCTACGACTACTGTTCCACTACCTATTCAGCGAACTTCTCCTTTTTTCAATCTAGCACTTCACTCAACAGGAATCGTGGAAATATTTGCCCCACTTATCTTACCTGCTCAATTGAATGATTTACCTCAGGGTTATGGCCAAAGAATCCCCTTGTTTGATAAAAATTGTACCATATTTTCAAAACAACACATTGTTAAGGTCATTGACTTCATAGAATTGGAGGAAGTTGATGGTGACAATGCTAAAATGAGGATTATAGCCCAGAGCTTCTCTGGAGATGTCAAATTTTGGTTTAGATCCTTAAATTATAACTCCATTTCCACTCCAGACTAGTTGATTGATGCATTTATAGCCTGATGGGAGGTTAAGAAAAATCATTTACAGTTGCTTTCTGAGTATGAGACCATAAATAGAAATCCCAATGAATCAGTCCAAGATTTCAATACTCACTTCAATAGAACCTATAATGCAATTCTCGTTGAGATAAAGCCTCCTACAGGCTTAGCTCTCATACATTATCCAGATGCATTTGATCCTAACATGTCCTACCAACTAAGGGAAAGAAATCCAGCTACATTGGAAGATATGCAAAAGAACGCGGTCGGCATTGAAGCAAATCTGTTGATGAAGAGAGCTAGAGCTAGAAATGAGAGAAGAGTCATCATTAAAGATGAACCATCCACCTCATATTCCAATGATAATATGGATACATTGATAAGGACTATTGAAAGGATGGTTGACAGGATGTCCATCACTGAGAGACAGCTTGAGGTCAGAAATCCTAACTATAGAGGCCAACAACAGCCCCAACTAAGGATCAAGCAAAGATAACAACCGGCTCCTAAGAAACCAGCACCAAAGCAGCAACAAATCAGGACACCCTTGCTGCAGAACTATTCTCAAGGATAAGAAGAAGATGAAGACACAATTGTTGAAGAAAATATCCTTTTCAAGGCTGATGATCTGCCTATGTTTTTTACGGAAGATGAGGAGTATTTTGAAAAGAAAGATGAGCCTAAGTATAATGATTTCATCCTTGCCAATGATCATGAATTGGAAACTGAATCAAACGATTATCAGCGCGGGTACCTGAATGCACTTAGTTCAAAAAATAGGCAGTTGTCATTGAGGAGCAGAGATGTGCCGGTTAATCCCATTCAGATGACAGCATCTCAGCAGAAAGATACTCAGACAAAGCAGAATCCTTGAGTAATAAAAATAAGGGAAAAGGGTCTGCATTCACAAATCAAAACAAGTTAAATCAGTCATCCACAAGTTTAGAAATAAGGAGAAGGAAAGTCAGAAAAAAGAAGCTCCATCAAAGTACCATGTTGGACAACGAGACATCGTCATTAAAGAGGTAGACAAAACAACTCCCTTCAGCCTAGAAACAAAAATTTCAAAATTAAAAGTGTCTATTCCTTTAACCGAGCTTGTTAAGAATAACCAATATAAGTCCCATGTTGCCAAGATGCTTACAGTAGATCCTTTATCCAACATGGTGAATGTCGAAGATGATCAACCCAAACTCATTTTTTGTCCTGCTATTGATGGTCAATTAGAAGATAGCGAGGTTCCTCCTTTTTACTTGAGTCTAAGAATCCACCAATACATTTTACACAATTCCATGTTAGACTCCGAAGCCTCCCAAAATCTAATGCCAAAAGCCATTATAGAAAATTTGGGCCTTGACATCACTCGTCCTTACCATGACTTATACTCCTTCAATTCCTGTAGAATCCATTGCATTGGCCTTATTAAAGATTTAGTAGTCTCCCTAGAGTAGATTCCAGAAAAGAATGTTCTAATGGATGTGGTGGTAGTTGACATACCGCCACGGTTTGGCATGTTGTTGTCAAGATCCTGGGGGGGGGGAATTGAGAGGCACATTGCAATTAGACTTTTCTTATGCAACTATCCCTATTTTCGGGCAATTGAGAAAATTTTATCGTGAAACAAAGATGCAATATATGATCACAAGCAAAGAAAAGCCTAACAATCATCCAATAAATGTTGTACATACAGATTTAGAGTCATTCATTTTGTTTAATGATATCAGCCTAAATGATGTAGATAGCTAGCTTGTAGATGTAGAAGATGTTCCAGAGATTCATAATTGCATCAGAGAAGTTATAGCAAAGGAAAAAGAGAATCTGCTAAGTTCATCATAACAACCATCAGATGAAGTAGAGAAAAATTTAGAACAACCATTAGATAAAGTGGAAGAAAGTCCAGAAAATCATGAAGAAACAATTCAAAAAGTTGAGCCAAAACAGAAATCAGAGTTTCAACACTTGGAGGATGAAAATGGTTTATGGTCCATGGAATTTTATGGTGCCTTGGGGAAAGACGGGGCAGGCATTGGAATTTGGGTCCATAGCCCTTTTCATCAGCAGAATAAGGTCCCTAAAAATATTATATTATTCTCTTATAAATTAGCTTTTGATTGCACTAACAATGAGGCGGAGTATGAAGCATTGATTACTGGCCTAAAGATCTTGAATAAGTTGGGAGAAAAAAGGATTGATGTGTATGGTGATTCAGAACTTGTGATCAAACAAGTTAAAGGTGAATTTCAAGCTAAACATCCTCGAATGAGACAATATAGGAATGTTGTACTAGATATTTTGAAGATGTTTCAGGAGTGTCTACTTACATTTGTGCCAAGGAATCAAAATCTCATGGCAGATTCATTCGCTAAAGCTGCAAACAATTTTAAGATCCCCATCTATTCAAACAGGAAGTTTGAGATTCATGTGAAACACTAGCCCACTATTCCCAATAACTTGCGGTATTGGCAAGTATTCTGGGATGATATGCAGGTAAATAAATTTCTCCAAGGTGAGGAAGAATTTGAGAATTTTTCCATAGATGAAATGTGTGATAAATATGACCAGAATATAGAAGCAACTTAGATGAATATACTACAGCTGAAAGACAACAATATTCCAAAAGGTCTCATACGTTTGGAAGAATTGTTTCACCAAGATGACATAGCAAGAAAGCCTAAATTTTTGCCTATGGAAGAGGGTCTTGAAGATGTAAACATTGGGACAACAGACAAACCAAAGATGGTTAACCTATCCAAGTCATTATCTCTCGAGGTAAAGGCTAAATATGTTAAATTAATTTATGAATTTTCTGATGTTTTCACATGGGAATATGTAGATTTAAAGGTGTATGAAAAGAAAATCATTCAGCACACTATTCTGATTAGGCCTGATAAAAACCCCTTTCGAAAAAAGTTGAGAAGGATAAATCCCATATTATTGCCATCAATTGAAAAAGAGGTAAACAGACTTTTCAAGTCTAGTATTATTGTCCCTATCAGATTCTCTGATTGGATTTCAAATTTGGTCCCAGTAAGAAAGAATACTGGAGAAATCTGTCTCTACATAGATTTCAGGAACTTGAACAAAGTGTCGCTGAAGGAAAACTATCCACTTCCCAAAATGGGCCGTATTCTTCAAAGAGTTATTGGTTCTTCCCAGATGTCACTCTTGGATGGCTATTCGGGATATAACCATATTTTGGTGCACAAGGATGATCAGGACAAGATAGCATTTACTACACCTTGGGGCACGTTCAAACATGTAAAGATTCTGTTTGGTTTGAAAAATGCAGGGCCACATTTCAGTGATCCATGGACATAGCATTCGCCAATGAAAAAGATGTTTTCTTGGTTGTTTATTTAGATGACTTGATAATGTTTTCACATTCTGATGATGAACATTTGCACCATTTAAGAATTGTTTTCGAGAGATGCATGAAGTTTGGAATATCTCTCAACCCAAAGAAAATGATTTTTTCCATGGAGGAGGGAAAACTTATCGGTCACATCATCTCTAAGCATGGGATCCAGATTGACCCTTCCCGTGTTCAAGAAATTCAGTAGATTGATTTCCCTCACAGCAAAAAGGAAATACAAGCATTCAATGGTAAGATGAATTTCTTACATAGCTTCATTCCTAATTTGGCTGAGCATCTTATAGAATTGACAAATATGTTGAAGAAAGATAATGATGTGAAGTGGTCTGAAGATGCTCAGAAGTCCTTCAACTCAGTAAATTTTGCCTTGACTACTGCCCCTGTTTTGATAAGTCTTGATTATATTATTGATTTCATAATATTCTCATTTGGTTTTGAGCACACCATGGTAGCAGTCTTGATGCAGAAAAGGGATAAAACTGAGCTACCAATTGCATTATTCATTCCAAATATCAGAGATGGAGCCCTTCGATACAACATCATAGAGAAACAGGCTCTAGCTTTGGTAAAAGCGTTGAAAGATTTCACAGTTTACATATTTCATTCACATACTCTTGCCTATGTGCCTAATGCAGCTGTTAAAGAATTTCTCATGCAGACAAACCCAGAAGGTAGGAGAGGGAGATGGATAGAAGCTGCATTATTAGAATATGACCTTGAGATCAAGCCCACTAAGTTGATCAAAGGTCAGGGCTTAACCAAGCTCATGCTTGAGTCAAACCTTCATGCTCTAGACATCAACTTAATTTCAGCCTTGTCCGATAATGAAGAAGAAGTGAATCTCATTCAGGTATCCAATATATTTTTGTCATATCCACGATATTTTAATATTGTTTATGTTTTGCAACACTGAAACCCTCCTGTAGGCATGACTAAGAGTTAAGGAAGATATTTGAAACTCAAAGCTTCTAAGTATTGCATATTGGACAATGCACTTTACTGGAAGGATCCTGGAGGTGTGTTGCCGAACTGTTTGGTCGAAGAAGAATCTAAAGAAGTGATGAATGTTTTCAACAAAGGAGATTGTGGGGATCACCTATATTCGAAGACCACAACCAATAAAATAATGAGAGTGGGATATTATTGGCTGAAATTTTTTGTAGATGTCTACAAAACATTAATGAGCTTCCATGAATGTCAAGTTTTTCAAGGTAAGAGAGAGCTTCTCCCATTACCTATTCAACCTATTTTAGTACATGCACCATTTCAACAGTTTGGCCTAGATTTCATAGGTGAGATTCACCCAGCATCATACACACAGCACTTGTGGATATTGACAACCACAGATTACTTTACAAAGTGGATCGAAGCGATCCCAACCAGACAAGCAACATATTCTGTCATCATTTAGTTTTTAGAAACTAATATTTTGTCCCGTTTTAGTTGTCCTACTAAGATTATCACAGATAATGCGAAAATATTCAATTCTAAGAAGATTAATTATTTTTGTGACAAATATAACATTAATTTGGGACACTCTACATCCTACTACTCACAATGTAATGGATTGGCGGAGTCCTCTAATAAATCCTTGATCGGTATCATTAAGAAAATTTTAGAGGCAAATAAAAATAATTGGCATAAGAAGTTGATCAATGCATTATGGGCAGACCGAGTGAGTAGTAAGAATTCTATTGGCATGTATCCTTTTCAAGTTGTGTATGGTGTCGATATTTTGTTTCCTTCATCATTAGCAGTCCTGGTACTGAAATTGCTGCAAGAAATAGGGACTGAGGAAAATGACATACAACGTCGTATTAATCAAATGATACGCCTTCAGCAGACGAGAGATGAAGTATTTCAGAATACTTCAAAACTCCATGACAGGATAAAGAATATCTATAACCGGAAAACAAAGGAAGACAAATTCAAGTTTGGAGATGTAGTACTCCATTGGGATGCCAGAAATGAGGATAAGGGGAAGCATGGAAAATTTGAGAATTTATGGAAAGGGCCATATCATATTTCAGCTTGTCAGGGACAGAATGCTTATTTGCTTGAAGAGATGAATGGACAAGAGTGTTTAGGAGGACCAGTTAATGGTAGGATCCTTAAGCACTATCTTTTCTAAAGCACATTTTTCAATTAGTTTTCCATTTCATTGTAAATACGAGTTACATTTACTGCAAGTGTGAAGTAGAGAATCACTCGAGTTTGGAGCCCGAAGTGAAGGCCATGGAGCTTCACTGATTTTCTTCCATTTTCAAAAGTTCACTTTTCAGTCAAGCAAGTCAATATTGAGTCAATTTTCAGTCATTTGATTTTGTCTTGAGTGTTGATATTCAACAAGAAAATTTCAGCACCCACTCCTAGTTGCATTAAGCACTCAAACTAGGGCGGGGCCCACAGTGCTATTTTTGGGTACATGTCTATTTTAGTTATCCCTTAATTAAGATGGACAATAAACTGTAATCTATTCTCAATGTAAACTTGAAATAGTTAACTGAGAGAAATAAACTCAGATAGTTAGTGGATTTCAAGTTAGAGGTAATTGGCGAGGCATGCAAAGAAATTCTAGTTGTAACAAAGTTCAAAGTGTAGTCGTGCATTAGTTAATGCAGGTTGTAATCAATTTAACTCAGTTAAGTGAGTTAAATTCAGTTGTGCTAGTTGTAACTGAAGATATGCTAGTGAGAGATCAAGTGAATTAAATATTAATTAATTCACAATCAATGATCTCACATGCAACTGAGGATTTAATATTATTAGTTGCATGCATGTCAAATCCAGTGGAGACCCAGTTGAGTTCTAGGTGAAAGGGAAGTTGACTATCAGTTGTAGGATTATTAGGTTGCACACATGCAACCAAACACCCATTGGAGTTCCCATGATACTTGTGCAGTTAAGGAAGGCAATAATTCCTATCTTTTAGGGATATATTCCATCAGGGATTGCGCAAGCAAGGCAAGTTGTCTAGAGGCTAAAAATTGGCTATGTGTTGGTCAGTTTTGCATATGACAGTGTGAGACAATTAGCTGAGTACTGGAGGGCTCTTATGAGAAGAGTTTTGTATGTAATTGTTTCATGATCCATGCTGAATATACAATATAATATAGTGGGGTTTTTAGTTTTAAGCTTTCCCCGGGAAATTATATGTGTTGTGTTACAAAAAATATTTGTAGAAGCGATTCAGTATTTAACTTTAGTAAATTGTTTGATCGGGTGAATCCAACATATACATGCATGTTGTATAATTTATACATGGTATCAGAGCACATGAAATTGCAGAAGTGAAGCAGGAGTTGAGTTTGTGACTAGATAAAATTCGAATTTGCAGAAATACTTTCTTGGTGCTACAGCTGATTCAAGATCTAAATGGCTTTCAATGGCTTGAGGTTAGAGTATGCACTCAAGGGAAGCTTTAACTATATTGCTTGGAAGGACAAGATGGAGGCAGTACTCGAAGACAATGGCTTGAACGAAGACAATGATGTTCCTAAACCCGTTGTGGCGTATGATACAAATATTGATGCATGGCAAAAGAAAGTGGCAAAGGCAAGGAGGATCCTGTTGGAGGGAGTACGAGACCACATTGTCTCAATCCTCCATGGGAAAGCCACACCATATGCAATGTGGAAGGCTTTGACGAATCTATTCCAAAACAATAGCGACCATAGGAAATTGGAGCTCAAAGATAAACTCAGGAAGATCAAGATGGAAAAGGGCGACACCATTCCAAAATATCTAAAAAAGTTTGTCCAATGTCGGGATGAACTGGGGAGAATTGGAATAATAGTCGTTGATGATGATTTGGTGAGCTTGGCTCTCCTAGGACTTCCCAAGAGTTGGCATAGTTATCAAGACTCTATCAATGGAAGGGAAAAATTTCCAGATTGGGAACGACTGTGGTCGGATTTGGTGCAGGAGGAGTTCAGTCGAAATACCAGAGATGGATATTCATCTAAGAATGAGGATTAAGAGGATTTTTCTTTGGCTTCCAAGGCTAGGAAGGGGAAGGGGAAGAAATTCCATTCAAAATCCAAGTCCAAGAATGGAAAGAAGCAGGACATGTCCAAGGTGAAGTGTTTTCACTCTCATGAGCATGGGCATTTTGCTACTAATTGTCCACAAAAGAAGAAGAACAAGAAGGCTAGAGAATCTAAAACTGGTGAGGCTCTTGCCTCGCAATTTAAGGTTGACTTCGCATTGATCGCATGCATGGTGTCCAGTGCATTGGGATCTATGTGGTATTTGGATAGTGGTGCTTCCTTTCACATGACGGGTGATAAGGAACTTTTCGGTGATTTGATGAGAAAGATCTCCAGAGGCATATTGAAATGGGCGATGACGGGTGGTACAATGCTACTAGGATTGGTACCATTACCTTTCAGAGGAAGTCAGGTAAACCCTTTCAACTAAAAGATGTAATGCATGTACCAGGTCTGAAGAAAAATTTGGTCTCAGTCGCAATGTTGGAGGATAGAGGCCATGATATTGTTTTTAGTGAAGGAAAAGCTTTCCTACGACATAAAATAATAGGACAAGCCAAGAGGATAGGGATTTGAGTTAAGAATATCTACAAGCTAGAGGTAGATGGTTTCACAACAATGATGGGCAAGGCAGATCAAGTGGTGAGTCAGGATGAGGGCGAATTATGGCACAAAATATTTTCCCATCTTCACCATGGAGCCTTGAAAGTCATGCATCATATTACTATCGATATTCCCAAGGGTACACTTGTGCAGTAAGACACATGCAAGGGATGTACTATGGGAAAATATGTAAATGCCACCTTTCATGATAAGGAAAACCAAGCTTCGGCGATCCTTGAGAGAGTTCACACAGACGTGTGTGGTCCTTTCTCTATTGCTTCGATAGCAAAACATAAGTACTATGTCATATTTGTTGATGACTTTTCTCGTAAGTGTTGGATCTTCTTCATGCAGAAGAAAGATCAAACATTCTCTAAGTTCTGCAAGTTTAAGGCACTGGTGGAGAAAGAGTCGAGGAAGCAAGTGAAGCCTCTTAGGAGCAATAATGGTGGAGAATACATCTCTAACGAATTCAATAACTTCTGCAGTAAAGAAGGAATTCGAAGAGAACTCATAGTGCCTCATAACGCACAGTAGAATGGGGTCGCGGAGAGGAAGAACATAACTATTTTGAGTGCAGCATGAGAAATGTTGCATGATAAAGGCCTACCGATGCATCTGTGGGCAAAAGCATGCAACAAAATGGTACATGTGCAAAACCGTTTTCCTCATAGAGTACTTGGCATGAGTACACCTGAAGAGGATTTCACTAGTAAGAAACTTGATGTTTCACACTTTTAGATTTTGGCTCATCTGTTTATGTGCATGTGACCAAGGACGCCAGGAATAATCTAGAACCAACAGCTGAGGTTGGGATTTTTGTGAGGTATTGTGAGGTACACTAAAACACCCCATAATTATCATGTGTATTTTCCAAACAACAGAATTATTGTTGTGCGACGGGATATAAAATTTGATGAGGATAAATCCATGTGGTTGTCCCTTGAGAGGGAGCTAGACTTGCATGTAGAGGAGCAACTATTGGTTCCCAAGGATGAGTCTCAAGATGTGGATCAGCCACATGAGGAGGTTCATGGAGTGCAGGAAAAGACTCATGCAGAGCCATCCATCAGAAATGGCAGAAGGTGCACCACGGAAGCTGATAGATTGAGACTTGATGCTGCGGAGAATGTAGAAGCTCCTACTTCATAGCACAGATAGAGATAGTCTCCTGACCAATTTACTGGATACATGGCTCTTATGAGAAAATGTATTGTGACTGAACCATATTCCTTTCAAGAAGCATTGTAGCAAACAACTTGGGTTGATGGAATGTTGGAGGAGTATGAATCCAATGTCAAGAACATTGCATGGGAGATAGTCCCAAGGCCGGTCAACAAATCAGTGATTGGATCGAGATGGATATACAAGGTAAAGCAAGATAGTAATGGGAGTGTGGAAAAATACAAGGCTAGATTTGTGGCACGGGGATTCTCACAGATTGAGGGGATAGATTATGATGAGACTTTTGCCCCTGTTGCAAGGTACTCTTCCATAAGATCCATCCTTGCACTCTCAACACAGATGGGCTGGCGCATTCATCAGATGGATGTGAAAACTGTGTTTCTCAATGGGATAATTGAGGAAGAGGTGTACATAGAGTAGCCTGAAGGTTTCAAGATATTCAACAGTAAGTCTCATGTGTTCCGACTCAAAAGAGCACTGTATGGGTTGAAGCAAGCACCCCGTGGTTGGTACACTCAGATAGACAGCTATTTCACCAGATTGGGCTTCACCAAAAGTGAAGCAAATGAAAACTTATACCATATTGTGGTTGAGGGTAAGCTATTGATCATTTTTCTTTATGTTGATGATCTAATTTTGACTGGTGATGAGCAGCTGATACACCCATGCAAGGAGGATCTTGCAAGGGAGTTCGAAATGAAGGACATGGGCCTCCTTCATTATTTCCTTGGATTAGAAATATGGCAGTGGAATGGTGAACTTTTTGTGTCTCAAGGCAAGTATGCAAAGGATATACTAGGTAATTTTAACATGGATAACTACAAACCCATGGATACTCCTCTTCCACGAAATTGGAGGAAATAGGATGTTGCTTCTGGAGAGGTAGTGGATGTTACTATCTATAGGTAGTTGGTGGGTTCACTAATGTATTTGGTGAACAAGAGACATGACATTTGCTACATAGTTAACCAACTGAGTCAAGTTATGGTTAAGCCTACCAAGCTCTTTTGGAAGGCGGGGAAGCATGTCCTGAGATACCTGAGGGGCACATCAGAGTATGGTCTATGGTACAGAAGGACAGAGGGAGTGAAGCTTCAAGGCTTCACGGATGCAGATTGGGCGGGCAGTCCATCAGAAAAAAAGAGCACATCAGGAGGGATCTTTAGCATAGGATGGATAATATTTTCCTAGTACAATAGGAAACAACAATCTGTGGCACTTAGTTCAGTAGAAGCGGAATATAACATGGCAGCAAGTCAAGTTGCATGTGAGGCTATCTGAATGAGAAAGATCTTGGTTGGTTTGTTTGGTTCTCAGATGGATCCGACAATGATTCATTGTGATAATAAGAGTTGCATTAAACTCTTGATTAATCCAGTGTTTCATGATAGGTCCAAGCATATAGATATCTAGTACCATCATCTCAGGAATTGTGCGCAGATAAGGATAATGTTGCTTCAGTACATTCCCACGGAAGATCAGGATGCAGATATTCTGACAAATGCGCTCACCAGAAGAAAATTCGAATACCATAGAGACAGGATCGAGGTGAAGTATATTCCCTTTCTTGTTGAGAGGGAGTGTTGAGATTCGACAAGAAAATTTCAGCACCCACACCTAGTTGCATTAAGAACCCAAACTAGGGTGGGGCCCATAGTGCTATTTTTGGGTGCATGTCTATTTTAGTTATCCCTTAATTAAGATGGACAAAAAACTGTAATCTATTCTCAATGTAAACTTGAAATAGTTAATTGAGAGTGATAAACCCAGTTAGCTAGTGGATTTTGAGTTATAGGTAGTTGGTGAGGCATGCAGAGTAATTCTAGTTGTAATAGAGTTTGAAGTGCAGTGGTGCATTAGTTAATACAGGTTGTAATCAGTTTAAGTTAAGTGAGTTAAACTCAGTTGTGCTAGTTGTAACTGAATATACACTAGTGAGATATCAAACGAATTAAATATTAATTAATTCACAATTAGTGATCTCAGATGCAACTGAGGATTTACTATTATTAGTTGCATGCATGTCAGATCCAGTGGAGACCCAGTTGAGTTCTAGGTGAAAGGGAAGTTGATTCTTAGTTGTAGGATTATTGGGTTGCACACATGCAACCAAACACCCATTGGAGTGCCCATGATACTTGTGCAGTCAAGGAAGGCAATAATTCCTATATTTTATGGATCTATTCCATCAGGGATTGCGCAATCAAGGGAGGTTGTCTGGAGGTTGAGAATTGGCTATGTGTTGGTCAGTTTTGCATATGACAGTGTGAGATAATTAGCTGAGTACTGGAGGGCTCTTTTGAGAAGAGTTTTATATGTAATTGTTTCATGATCCATGTTGAATATACAATAGAAGATAGTGGGGTTTTTAGTTGTAAGCTTTCCCTGGGAAATTATTTGTGTTGTGTGTGATTTGATTCTTCTTCATGTTCATGTGATTAGCGATTGTGTTTTTAATTCCACAAAAGGTTGTAGAAGCGATTCAATATTTAACTTTAGTACATTGTTAGATCAGTTGAATCTAAGATATACATGCATGTTGTATAATTTATACATTGAGTCAACCTATTTCTTCTGAGTTATCATTTTTCAGTCATGTTTATTAGTTTGGGTTTTTTACTGTATTGGCCCAAATGGATAAGGCTTTCTAGTCTGCGGTGTTCTTGACACCTCTTTCAGAGCTATCATCCTCAATAAGGCAAATGTTAGTGTCAGTATTTGCATCATTCCATCAGTGCTCAAAAACCCTATTTTCATATCATTTTAGGAGTCCCACTCAGAATTTTTTTATCATTCCATTGGTTCATGCAAAAAATTAGTCACTGATGGTAGCCCTAGTCCAAAAAACATCACTCTTCCTCAAATTTGATTACTTTTTGGCATAGTTTCATACCTTTCTGACTGTACACCATTCATAAATTCAATATCAGTCATGTCATCTTGATGATTCATTCCTTCAAGGTCTGATCAGGTCTTTTAGGGTTTTTCAAGGTTTCATTAGGTCATTAGGGTTTCCAAGGTCCAATAAAACTCCATTCCATTAAATAAGACCAACAAGTAAAGGGTGATCCAATAACATCTCTTCACCATGTGAAGATGATTTGTAAAGATAAATGCTTATTTCATCATGTAATTTTGAGTTCAAATGTAATTTTTTATATTTTCATTATGTAATTTTATGTCTTTCAAAATGTAATAATTTCACCATCCCAAGCTCCTAACTCATAATTCCAACATGAAAAAGTACTAAAAAGTCAAATTTAAAGAGTTCTCAAAGGTCATCAAAAGATCAAATTTTCAAAGGAAAGAGTCAAGTGAAAGGTATAGTGTAAAGTGAAAAGTGAATGTAAAGGAATAAGGTGGGTCCTAAGGCCCAAATCATCAATTTCATGAAGCATAAAGACCACTAGGACATCTCATTCAAACTCATTTTCACATCCAAAGAGTCAAGTTTTCACTCCCTCAGCCCGAAAAAGTCAAATTGCAGAGTGGGAGGTGAAATTTTTATTGGTGTTGCGCTTAGGAGGGTGGCATTGCGCATAGGCAACGAGCATTGCGCTTAGAGTGTTTGGCACTCTACTCCTGGGCAAGGCACTGTGCTTTTGCCCAGTGAGAACTAGAAGCATAAAAACACCCTCAAACTCTCTCAAAATTTCATAAAAGGCTTGTTTTATCCTTTATCAAGTAAGTGACACAAAATATTTACCTCCTTTCTTTCTTAAATCACATTTTTATGGCAGTTTTGTTCTCAAGACAAACTAACTAAGTGTCTATTTGAAAACCCTAGTATCACTCTATCACTCCCAATTTACTACCCATAAACCCTACAACACATTCCTACATCACTATTAAACCCATCCCTACCCCTACATTACTCTTTCCTAATCCCTAAACCCCTTACCCATAAAATCCTAAGTCCTAGGCCACTAAAATTCCTAGGCAGCCACTACCCCAAACCTGTAATCCAATTATCATTTTCAACTCCCTAAGTAACTTGACCTCATATCACCCCTCAAAGTTCCCTAACTCCTTCCCTCATCTCCCTAAATTTTCCTACCCTAATCCCTACTCCCTAGACCTATCCTGATTCCATTTCCTCCCCTAGGGTTTCTAGACCAACACACAATGGAAGAAGACAGAGACTATATGGAAGAGGAGGACGGTAGGCAAGAGGAGGAAAATAGATTGGAGGAGGAGGAATGACAACTTAGAAGGCCACACAAAGGAGGGAGAATCCTAAGGCTGGAGCCCACCAACACTAGAGAACTGATAGCCTCACCAATGACAATTTCATGCTTTTAGTATGTTGGTTGCCTGGATTTTTGTAACATGATTGAAAAGGTAAAACATCACCCTATTTTGAGCAAAATCTTCATTGTAAACCTCAAATACAATCAAGTAACCCTAGCAGGTGTGAATTTCACAGTGTCTACATCCATCATTGCTGCTGCCACAGGGATTCCAAACATGTGTGAGAGGTGGTTCAAATCCAAAGATTTTGAGGATCATTACTATGAGCCATTCATCAAACCAATGTACAGAAATGAGAGGAAGAGGGTCTTTCCTTTCAGTTATCTTCTTAATAGGTATGCCCCCATAATGAAGTTCATTATGAAGTATTTCTCTTGTGAAAGGAGGTTCTCTAGACTTTACACTTATCACATTAGACTGCTCATGCACTTCACAAGAGTTAAATTGTTCAATATCCCATACTATATTTTTAGGGGCATAGAAAAAATGGCATACATTGTGCAAAAGAGAGAGTTGACCAACAAATGAATAGTCTTTTCCACCACTCCTTGATCAAAATCATTTTCCTTCATCAGCTTAACTAGTTGAACATTTCATGGGACACATTCATAGCAAATGACATATGAAGTGTTCCACATGTTGAAGATGTGCCTTCTTCATCTCACCCTGCTACATCTATGCCTCCATCTCAGCCCTCAAAGCCTACCATTTCATCACCTCAATCCACTTCACCTACTCCATCACCATCACCAACATCATCACCATTTTATGAGTACGATGAGTCACCTAGCAGAATTGAGGTCAGCAAGCCTAAAGAGGCTGAAATGAGCACAATGGTAAAGACATATCAGAAAGGGCATACGCAAGTGTTTTCCCTATAGATTGTGGGAGGGGCCTTTCCTTCTTCACCAACAAATCAGGTACATAAGGGCAAACAAAAGATGGCAGAGGAAGATGTACATGAGGCAACCATTCATCAGGAGAATGACCTCCATTAGACAGAGACATATTTTGACCTTGTTGATTTAGATGATGAGCATGATGATGAGGCCTCCATAATTATTATCAAGCAGAAATATGCCCAACTCGGGGAGCTTCAGATCAACTTAGAGAGATCTAAGTTTGTCATTGCATACTATGAGCAAGAAAATGAACAACTCAAGGCCAAGCAGGCCATCATGAAGATTCAACTTCTCAAGGAAAAAAAGAGAAGAAAACAAACCTAAGGAATTTATTGATGAGCCTTATGATAGGTATGGTGAAACTAATGAGGCAGAAGAACAAGTTCCAAGAAGAAGACCTAGGACTACAGGGCTGAAAAGAGCTCTAGAACTAGAGAGGCAAAAGGAGGTTGAACTTGCTAATGAGCTCACTTTGAATGAACAGTTTGCCATCATTATCAATGAGAACCAGGAGAAATGGCTTGAAAGGGAAAACCAACATCTTGAGAAGCTCCTGGAGAAGGCAAAAAAAGACAATGACATATTAAGAAAGAGAGCCAAGCACTACTTCAAGAAAAACCAAATTGCAAGCTCAAAGCTCAAAAAGGCCAAATCAAGACTTGAAACCCTGACCAAGAAAAATGAAGGGGACAAGCTTGATATTCTTGTTGAGGCATCTCTCATTTCCTAGTACACCTCATCATCATCCCACAGTAGAAAATTTGAAGAAATTTGGGAAATTTTTGAAATTTTTGGAAATTTTTGGAAATTTTTGGAAATTTTTGTGTTTTTGGCAATTTGACACATTCAAACTAGCAAAAGCACAGCGCCCTAGGCGTTGCGGTTCTCCTAGGGACCTACAATTAAGAAACTGAAGCCACCATTGGATTCAGAAGGTCAAATACAGTCAGAAAAACCACTTTAAATTTTTTTTTGAGTCAACAGGGCAGTCAAAAAGTCAAAAAACACCAAAAAAATCACGTTTCTGCCCTATTTTGGAGGTTGGCATTGCGCTTTTTACCAGTCTTGGGAGAATGAATTTTTTGAGGGTCAAAACTTGACCATTTTGGAAACTAGGCACAGATATGGAAACTAGATTGGACATGCTTTCCAATGAGATATCATGAGCTCAATTTGGACACTTGGAACCCCCTCAAAAATGGAGCTGAAGTTGGCACTGCACTTTTGACACCAGCGTTGCGCTTTTGACAAATTTTCTAAGTTTGCTGATATTTTCTAATTTTCTCAGTTTGACCATGGTCAATGGGATTTTTACCAATGTCAATTATGAATGTAAAAGTAATTATGATGTGGTTGACTTACCTAGGGGTAAATATATTAGGTGGAAAGTTTTGATGACATGTAATGAATCGGTTTGAAAAAGTGAGGGATGAGTCAGTTTGACCTCACTACACTCTAGGTATTCATCTTAGCTTTTGGTGGAACTTCTCCTCCACTCATGGATTCAACCCCTGAGGATGGGAGGAGTTGTTTTTTGGTCTATATCATGTGCTTTTTTACTCATTTCATAGGTTGGATGTTGATGCATTGATCATAGACTCTAGTGTAATCAGTATTTGGCAGGAAATTATTGAAAAGGTTGTATTTATTTCTTTGGGATACTTGTGGTATAGAAATTTAGCATTGTTCTTCTTATGTCTCATTATGTATGAATGTTTAGTTTCATGATCCATTTCATTTCTATGATATGTTGGTTTTCAAGTTAATAAACAAAATACATCTCTCATGCTCTGTTTTGGGAAAATCTTCATAGTTTTTTCATCTTCTTCAGTTTAGAAAGAATTCATGCTTAGCCTTGTTGTTTCTAGCTCCTCATCAGTCTGATCTATCTCAATCTGAAACCCTAAAGTGTTAGGTTTTTCTACCTACCTTGCCCCTTTGAATATTTGCAACCCTAATCTTATTTTCCCTGACCTAACCTCTTTGACCTAATTCACCTATCCAACAAACCAAATTAAAACAAACAAACCCCTGTACTCATGCCTAGCCTAAAACCCTCATTCATCCAACCCTCTTGGCTTTGACTTTGTGGATAGATCCCTCTTTGGTTTGGTAGGGCTAGCTATCAAACTAAAAGATTGGTTTGTGGTTACCTTTGTTTAGACTCTTTCTTGGACTTAGAGATCCGATGGAGTGATAACATGTCAGATCTTCAAAATTTTGAGTCCCAAATGCTAATTCTGCAAGAGGTTTGAGCTTCAATGCTGATTGTGGTGGATCTTGATCAATTCTTAATTTTAGCAAATGCTGTGACCCTAATCCAAGGGTTAGTCACATGTCTGAGTTAATAAGAATAGATGAAAAGGTTTAGTGTTGACCGAGCTTCAAAATTTAGTCTTCAACACAAGTCTAAGGTTCACCTTCATCATTGGTTGAATTTCAGTTTTAACACAGTTATGAAATTCTTATTGTATACAAATCTAGAATTTTATACACAGTCCGAGCCAATACACTGAGATGGACCTACGGTGCTTATACCCTAACTTTGTCACTGCAATTATTAAGAGATACATATTATAATTTGGATTTTTCTTCTCCTTAAGAGTTCACGAGATGTGAACCTTTTTCATTTTTGTTGTGTTGTGTATATCATCAAGCTGAATTCACAAAAAATGGTGTTCTGAACATGTATTTATAGATATTTTTGCTATGAAAGTGAAGATACACGACTAATTATATTAAGGCTGACTTGTATGACTGAGGGTAGGTCATCTTAATACATAAATATATTATTAACTTAAAAAATCAAGTTTTCACTAACCACGGGGAGTTTGGGGGCGTGTGAATGCTCGTTGGAAAGAGGAAACAATCCTTTTAGAGGTATAATGATCATTGTGAAAGGATGTCTCTAAGATGATGAAAAAAATAAGTATTGTGACTATCCTTGAAATGTTTAATGCAGAAGATGATTAGGACAGTAGGGGTTCATAATAGGTGTCATCATGGAATTAGTGTGATGATAGTGTAGCCTTCATTCGGAGAGCTCATCAAGTATATATTTCATCAATGACAATTATTGACCAACAACTTCATGTAAACATGATGAAAGCCCTAAGTCGCCTAAAATAAAAATCAAGGTAAAACCTGAGAGCCATATCCTTCAAAGATCTAGTCCCAAGAAAGGAAATCAAGATGATTTTAGAAGAACTACTACTCCAAGAATCTATGCAAACACTCTCAAGGTAAGCAATAGTATGGATCGACAAAAGTATAAGCCTTTTCCAAGGTAGAACAACTTTAAGAGATAGTCAATAAAATGCTACTCATCTAGGTACATAAATATTTTCTCTGGGTATTGTTACTCTTATGCTAATTTTGGTCATAAAGCTAGAGATTGTAAAGAATACTACACGGATGATTAGAATGGTTATCATCAAAACCCTAGAAGGAAGATTGCTAGAAGAAAATATAGAATCCTCAATGTATATTCCAGATAAGTTGCTTCATCATTCAAGCTCAATATAGAATGTTTTCAATGTCATAATCTTGGGCATATAGCTTGAGATTGCAGAAGTAGCATGAATTGGACTCCTATACAAGTCAAAGAAGAAAATCCACCTACTAAGCACAAGGAAAATTCTACCATTAGAGGAAATTTCAGCCTAAAAGTGGCCTCCTAGGGAAAAATAATAAAATAATAGTTAAAATAATAAAATAAAAGTTATGAATTTTGGAGGCAAAGGAAAAAAAACTACCTTTGATAATTGTATTTTTGGCTTATATCCTTATAGGTTTACTCGAATTTCAAGTGTAGACATTCGATGGATGCAAAATTAAATTCCACATCCAACGAGTACCCATTATGCATACTTTTTAGAATACCCACATTGATACTTTTGAGAAGACCCACATTGATAAAAATAGAAGATACATTAAAAAAGTGTGTTCAATATGTTTTTTAATGTATCTTCAATTTTTATCAATGTGAGTCTTCTCAAAATGAATAATGGGTACTCGTTATATGTGGAATTTAATTTTTCATCTAACGAGAGTCTACACATGAAATTTGAGTAAAAATTTAAGGACATAAGCCAAAAATACAATTAAAAAAAAAGTAGTTTTTCTTCTTTTCCCTCCAAAATATTTACATGTACCTATTTTTAAATTTAAATTATTTTGATTGGTTTACATATTATGAAATGGAAATTATGTGAAAGTTTCATGGGCACTTTTAGGCTAAATTTTCCTCTAATGCAAATTTTGGAGAAAGAAACAAAATGAACCAAAAATGGAAGAACATGATCTCGTTCTAAATTGTTGAATCATACTACAAGGTACTAATCAGGTGAGAAGACTCAAACTATTGGACACATAAGTATGAAGGATTCCTTGCTGAGCAATTTTTGTGCTAGGCTCTTATTCATACTACTATAATCCTCAAGTATGACCAGAAGGAACATTAAGTTGTTCATTGCTTCAAAGGGAAGGTTGTAGACAAAAACTACTTAGTTGGAGCAGACCTCAAATGGATTGGCTTGTAATGTGTTTATAAGTGGTCTCTACAAGGATGGGAAAAAACAAGCAGTTGATGCAAGAAATGAAGAATACAAGCTTGAGTGTTTTAGGACATTCGGGTTTTGTTAATGGAGTCTCTAATTGTATCATTGATATAAATGCTCAAAACTTTGCTCGGATATTCTTAACTGTCAAAAATTAAAAATATTTCAACCCACTCCAAACTCGGTTCTTCAAACAGGATATCTCTCATACTTCAAGGTTGTTTAGCAAAGCATTGCTTGATAGTCAACTAGTTATATATCTATTTTACCCAATTTTGTTACAAATACATACTCGGAACAAAAGTTACATACCATGATATTGAGGCTCTTGATTCAGATTACTATAAGAATCTGAAATGGATGCATGAAAATGATGTAATTGACATCCTAGATATCAATTTTCAGACATGAATGAGGAAGATCACATCCTATGTAACATAGTTGGCATGATTTGTTTGGATAATATGTCACAAGCTTCTTGTGTTGCTCCATTCATCATTTGGAAATGATCATGTTTTTACTGCCATATTAGTTCAATGGGTAAATTTGCTTGACTACAAGGTTGTTTTTTTTTTGACTTATTGTTTTGAACCTACTCTGAAGAAAACAATAGGTAATATTTTATGTACTTATGATGGTTGGAATGTTGGTTCTGAGAAAGTAGTGAAGAACTAGCATCTATTTCTCTATTGGATTGCAGGTTGGACTTGAGTTTGGTTACATTACTTAGAATTACACATATAATTCCTATAGTCGTGTCTTGATCCAGGTGGATATTGGTATATATATTCCATATTGAAGCTAGCAACTTCACTCTTTCGATTTCCAGTTTCGCTTTAACTTATTTTTCATGGTTAGGGTCCTGAACCAAGGAGCCGTTTCGAAACCCCTAGCCGCGTTTTTAGGCATACGCGTCGGCCAAGCCAATATCTTGGAATAGATATTGGTGGCGAAAGTTGCTTGGTCCTCGGATATGTATTTCAACAATGCTGTGCCTCTGACGAATAAATATGCCGAATTTCGTCACCGAAGTTGAAGCTTTCCAATTTACACAAGCTGCAGCCTGGATTTGCTTCATTAGATCCCTTCGAACTTTGGATGTTTGAAGTTCTCCATTGCTATAATAAATAGGCCCTCGAGCCTCATTGTAACTCAGTTCAGAGGCCTGTAGCTGCCACATCTCTTCTCAGAGATAGCTACCAGCACCCTAGCTAGTTTTATTTCCATTCTGTCTGTAAGAAAATTTCAGTTCTTTGGTATTAATGAAATGAAGTGTTGTTTCCGCTGCATCTCCTGTATTTATGGTTATATGTTTATTCTGTTGCGTTCCTGCATAAATCCGGATCATGTCTAGAAAGTAAAACTGTCATGCAAAAATGGAGTTGCAACAAATGTCATTTTTGTAGTGTTACAAGTCTGAGATCATTCCTATCATTACTATAACACCGACCATATTTGTGAGGTTCAGTCTAGATGAAATGTCTGCCATATTTGGAATTTCCATTAGATACCTATGGTTTTATTAGTGACAACGATGGTGGTATTGCAAAAATGGCTAGCTTTAGAATGATGCTCTTTACACAACAAGGGAGTAGTCCTCAAAGTCAAAAATTCAGGAGTAAGATGAGAGGGGGAGTCACCCCATTTTTCATTGATGTCAAAGGGTGAAAAAATATCAAGAAGCATAACGACATGAGAAGCATCATCATAGGGGGGTTACGATAGGTATGTTTCCATCAATGACAAAGGGGGTGATTGTTAATAATTTTTTCATTGATGTCAAAGTAATGGACAACCATGGTCAAAGTCAGATGACTAATATTCCTACAATGGATACCCTTTCCACACATGTTCTAATATTATGGTCAATGAAATACTTACACATCTTATTTCAGGTGTAGAGAATATAGAGAAATCATGTGGAATGTCATTCTCTAATTAGTATGGAAGTTTATTTTTCAAGATTAAAGGACATACCCAAATTGAATAAAAGAGTAGGAATTTGACGTGAAAGTAAATAGAACATCTATATCATCATGCATCCAAGTAAGGGATTTATCATGAAGTAGTTGTTTCAACCATAAAAAAAAACTTTGAATAGTATTGAATAGTGATTGGCTCTATATTTATGGAACAAAAAGATATTTGTAAAGCAATGAGATATACATTCCTCTGAACACAATGAATGGCATAAGACAATTGCAGCCCATGTCTTTTGGAAGTCATTTGGAAGGGATCATTGGTTTTTGAATGAATTGATTTACTTGAAGCTTGTATAAATATACAAATTTACTAGGAAAAATGAACCATTAGCTTGGTACTTGTAGGAAATAATGTTTTTTGTCTAAATTTAAAATAATAATAATAATAAAATAAAAATAAAAAATTAAAAAAAATAAAAAAAAAAAATCTTAATTATTATTAGTACTCCAACATAAATAAATAAAAACAGAGGTTTGAATGTGATAACATTATTCTGCATATTTTTAATAAATCTACACGCCATCAAAATCTCTTAAACTCATTACAATTTCCTATGTGATTAATCTACATGGGAAGTGAAGTTGTCACCCAAAGCCCAAATAAAGATTGAAGACTTGAATATAAATGGTCCTAAAGATTCAAAAAATATGTAGAGGGTACACATTCATTATGAACTATTTACTTATAGGAAAATTGAATAATTTATATGCTATTTATGGATATTAATCAAATATGCCAAAACCATAGGTCAACCCAATTACAAATCATAAGTCAGCTCTCCAATAGTCATGATGGTTCAACCTAGTGTTGACCAATATAAATAGGAAATTCTTAGACCCCATTTGGCATGAGAAATTAAGTCTAAAAATAATAGAATATTTTAGTGAGTCGCAACTAAAGTAAAGATTCTTTAATGGTTTTCCTTGTGCTACATGAGTTGGAAAGGAGGTTGAATATACTATGTGTCTAGAATAATATTTATGTGGAGGATAGATGTGTGATCTAACATGGTTTTGTGCATCTAGCTATTGGTTATAGGCCTATTTTACCTTTGTTGTACTTAAGAGGGTTGAAACTCTTAAGATATATGAACAATGGAATTGAGAAGCTTATAGAAGTGTTGAAGTACAGGTCGAGTTTTATCAAAGTCATGCATAGGAATTTAGGGAATTAAAGTAAGGTGATCGTAGATGATAAGGGTTTGATGTTTCCACAGATGTGAACAGACTCTAAGGCAGTCGCAGAGGTCTGAAACTAGGCCAAAAACCTCATACATTTGAATGCACATGACAGATACTTCTCATGGTTAAGAAAAGACATTAATGAAGACTTGGACACTTTGGAACAAACAATGGAGACCTCTTGAACTCGACTTGGAAACCTTAGACTTTGTAGAGAATTGAAGCAAAATTGTTGAGAAAACTTGAAGCCTTGTTGTAGCAGCCCTATTGAATACTTGTTGAGAAAACTTGAAGCCTTGTTGAAGCAAACTTATAAGACTTATTGAAGTCATAATTGGAAGACATCCTAGAGAAGTTTTGAAGGCAGTCTTGGAGCACCTCAAAGGAACTATTGGAGCACCTTTATGGAAGAGTCTTGAAGATATTTGTAGAAGTATTTTTGGAGACCCATGTTGCAGATATGGAGCTGATTAGGAAAATTTTCTGAATTTGATCTTGAAGATCTCTTGGAGACATCCTTCAAGAATTTGTGAAGAAGCTTTTTGAGGTCTTGAATCACTAATTGAAGCCATCTTAAAGAATTGAAGCAAGCAGATATGATTGGAGCCCTAGGGGGTTTGAGTCCTCATACAAGTTTGCAGCCTTGTAAGAAACCAGATTGGAGTATGGATTGATTTTTTAGGATTGGAGTCCTCATAAGGGATTGGAGCCTTGAAGGAGTTAGAATTTTATTGTACATGTTGGAGCTTGATTTTTTGTAAGAGGATTGGAGTCCTCATCATTTTCATTAATAAAATTATTTCTTTTGTTGTACATATTTTTTTTTTATTTAACTAGAGATATTAACTAGAATAAGTTAACAATTGTAGGGAATAATTAATGGAATGTGACCGTAATCATGGAATAAGATCCACTTAATAGTTTTACAATAATAAATAAGCACATTAATGGGTAGATGGATAGTCTAATAATGAGTAGCTTGTAGACCCAAAATAATACTCATCAAAATATATACGCAAGTATCATTGTGTTGGATATCTTGGGTTTTGTATTATAACAAGCATGATGTGATAGCCAAACCTAGCTCATTTATTAATCAACCAAAACATTTGGAATATAAAAATACCCTCTTAGGATAAAATAATATTATATATAAATATAAGAAAAAGATATGATATGATATAATTATAAATGAAGGCCGCATACATATACCTTGGTAGGAATGTCATTTCATCAAGAATCATGTCTTTGAGACATCCTTTCATTCTTACTATTTATACCTATTAATTTTTAATTAAAATTCGTGTTTTTATATCTATTACACTACCTTATCATTAAGAATTTTTTTCCTCAAATATTTTTTTTGGAGAGGCTTGACATATTTTTCCTTGATTTGTAATGTTTTCGTATCATTCTCTATTCTTAGGGTTGTCACAATGGTTAATATGAGACAATACGAACTTTGAAGTGTTGCACATAATTATGTAATTGTAACATGATCTGACCATCTTAGTTTGTTCCTTTGCAGAGAGTTTCACTTATAGGATTCCCAAGAATTATTTTGAGACTTCCTAATACTAGTATAAATATTCTTCGAAAGATCATTTAAATCCCCTTCAGAGTGGTGTTGATACTTTGATTGATTCGAGAATTTTGTCTTATGATTTGTATGCCCATAAGGAGTACTTCTAACATGATTTTGCTTTATTTTGGTTGTATTTTTTGCTTGCTTTACTTTAAGAATATGATTTTCTTCATGCACTGATATTGCTTGGTTAGTAATTGGATATTTACTTGGAATCCTCATCGGATTGAGGAAAAGAAAATTGTTTTCTGTGATATTGTAAATAGTTTTTAAAATCAGATTCCAAATTCTAACCAACAAAAGCTTAAAGATGATAAATAAATTAATCTTTGGATCCCTTTTTATTCATTTAATAGAAGTTGATGTTGACAAGGTTTTAAAATTTATAGAATTGTTTAGTTTTATAAAGTATCTAGCAAGAATAATATGGGGTGCCTAGGGAGGTGCTTAAGAGAATAAATAATGGAATGTGACTATAATCATAAAATAAGGTCCACTTAATAGTTTGTCTGTTGTAAATAAGCACATTAATGGTTAAATTGATATCTAATAATGAGTATCTTGTAGACTAGAAAGAATACTCATCAAAGTATATACGCATGTATCATTATGTTGGATATAGTGGGTTTTATATTGTAACAAACATGATGTGATAACCAAACCTAACTCTTGAATTAATCGTCCAAAATATTTGGAATATCAAGATATCCATTTAGAATAAAATAATAATATATATAAATATATGAAAAAATATGTTATAATATAATTATAAATGAGGGTCTCATATATATACCTCGGTGGGAATGTCATTTCATCAAGAATCATGTCTTTTGAGATATACTTTCATTATTACTGTTTATACTTATTAATTATTAATCCATATTTATATTTGTATATATATCTATTACATCGTCTTTCCATTAATATTTTTTTTCCTCAAATCATTTCTATGGGCAGGTTTGATGTCAAGTTTTCCCTGATTAGTAATGTCTTTCATACCATTCTTTGTTATTAAAGTTGTCACAATGATTAATATGAGACAGTATGAACTTCTAAACATTGCACATAATTTTCGAATTGTAACGTGATCTAACCATCTTAATTTGGTCCTTTGTGGAGCATTGAACTTATAGGATTTCCAATATTTCTCATGAGACTTTGATGCATGAGCATTCCACCTCCACTTCAAATCCTTTTGACTAGACATAGAGTTTGTTTCATTTACCAAGGGATTTGGTTCCCTAATTCATGTAATTAAATGTAATTGATTCATTATTATATTTTCCTAAGTTTGTGAGCAGATTCTAGAAAATATGTATTTAGAAATGAAATTGTAATGAGGTCTATTCCTATTAATAGACCTAGAGAATATTTGAGAGATTTAGAGACAAATGAGGAAGTTATATCTCTTAGGGTATAATGGATCTAGAAATCCTAGATTAGATATTTAAATGAAGATTATTTGGATCTGAACTGAATTAGTTCAGAATCCTTTGTATGTAAAATAATAGTTAAAATAAAGGAGGATATAGGTGTGAAGATTGTGTGTGTAATGAAGAGGATTGAAGCAAAAATCCTGACTTAATGCCAGAATGGGCCAACTGATGTAAATCATACCAGAGTGGCCATTTTATAAATTTTGTATTTATTCAGCAATATTGTATTGTGCTCAATAGCTTGTGTTTTCATATATTTTATGATTGTATGTGCAAGGTTGGATTTTGCAGGGAATACCAACCTCATGAACGATTCACGCCTTGAGATCCACGAGAGACCTGAATCTGAACTATGATAGAATTGGGACAATAGAAGCTCAAGAGAGATTAAGCATTGAGCGTTGGTCAAGGAAGGACCAAATTATCCATCAACGTGAATTCCAATTTCATGTAAAGGAGTGTAGGCCTTTTTATATATATATATTTGGTTGCAGGGAATCGGAGTGTGCATCGGAGCAAAATTGTAGATTTGAGATTTAAGAGTTGGATTGTAGAGTGGACATTAAAGAGTTGGAGCTATAGGTGAACAAAGGAAAAGTGAAGAGAGGATGACATTTAGTCATTTTTTAACGATTGGCAGGAATCTGTCAGTAGACGGAGCGAAGAGATGAAATTTCCAAGGTCAGGTCGGAATCCGGAAGCCCGTAAGTTTGGGAGAACTATATTACACGAAAGATTTGGGCATTGGAGAAAGCAGGATCATGTGTCATGTGGACCGTGCCCGGAAGTTTTACCCCGACAGTATAAGTTTTTGAAGCCCCGGCATTTATTTTAATTGAAAAATGGGGTACCAGGATAAGTGGCGACTGCCCGATGATATTACTTTGGCAGTACTAATTCACAAACATTGTGATCGCGTTGGGATTTCTCAAGCAGGTGTTGAGAATGGAAGTGAAAGATTGAGTGGGACCCTGGGGGATATATGAAAGGAACTTGGATCCGGTGGTTTGGAGAGGGGATTGAATCACCCTTGCGAATCTTCCCACTTAACTTTTAAAAAGGAATTTATCTTCCTAATTTTAGGGATTGAAGAAAGGCCCTTTTGAGGACAGTTTGGGCACTGTGGGTTTAGAAGCAGACTCAAAAATTGGGCTTCCATCAAATTTCCTAATCTTAGTATGAATATTTTTCAAAAGAAAATTTAATTTCTTTTAATAGGGATGTTGATGCATTGATTGATTTAGATATTTTCTCTTATGATTTGGATATCGAATATCTGTAACATGATTTTCCTTTATTATAATTGTAGCGATTTTTTAGTTTATTTTTAGAATTTCTTCATGCATTTATATTGCTTGGTTGGTCATTGAATCTTCACTTGGAATCCTCATCATTTGTACTCTATATCCGAAAAATGTCTTTACTTTAACGAGATTGATATATTGTCTTCCAATAATTGTTTATCACTCTTAAGTTTTCTAATTTGTGTGAGAAAGTTTTGACTATACTTTTTTAGATGCAAATTTTCTTTGTTTTTATTTACAATAATTTTGTTATGGATGACTACTTTTGAGATATATTTAAGGTCTTCTGGTGTTTTGTATAAGACATAGTGTTATGTAATGTTATATTTTTCTTCTTATAGGAAAATGTTAAGAACTTTCTTTTTGTGTTTAAGATGAACCCTAAAACTATGTTACTCTAATAACAAAATAAGAATCAAACAATGAATTGCAATACAAAAATAGAATTCCCAATGATCAGTTGTCTATTATATATGTAATATTGTTTTTAATCCCAAGAGTTTATATTTTCAACTATATTTGACTCTGGAATCACTAATTGGTTAGCACATTTAGTACCGATATAATTATTATTTGTAGTAGTAGCAATAGAAATAACACATTTAGTACTAATATAATTATTATTTGCAGTAGGAGCAATGGAAATAAAAATATATTTTCCAAAAAGTATCCCTTTTGGTCCAAGTAACATGTAAGCGCACTTTGTTGAGGTTTTAGAAAACATTCCATTTTCTTCATTACTAGACTCCATTTTGCTTTCATCCAAAATTCAGGAATGTCCTCCTCAAGCTTGATACTTTATAACTTAGGTATTATTTTATAATACCCCTTTTGAGATATAAATTTTCCCTTTCACTCCTCCTGATTCCCTCTCAACCCCATGCTAAGTGAGGTTGTTGGTAACACACGAACCCACCGGTATACTCCCCTTAGAATTCATGAGGCTCAAAGCCAATTAAAAAATATTCATAGGCACAAAACCATTACAATAATATCTATCAAGGAAACATTTGAATAACTTAGTAGCGGTAGTCACTTTGGAATTCACAGGTGTTGGAAATAGAAGTTTGTCCAGAGTTTAACACCTTATTTGAACCTAAACTATCAACAATTAACCACATTACTTGGATTCCTAAAGTAGTTTGATACTTAAAATATATTAATGACTTGAATTCAATGTTTACGAGATACCAAATAATAGGGACTTTGTGATGTCCATTTTTTGTAACTTTGATTTGTTGAAAATTTTCAACTACATATATATTTTAAGGAACTCCTGAATTTAAGATGGACCACGACCAAGTTGTAGTTCTTTCCCCTTTTATATATATTAGTGAAATGGTCTTATTTGTATTATTTGGAGTTGTCTTTAGTGCAACTTTTTGGAGTTTCAGGTGCCGGAATCTGGTGAAAAAAATTGAGGTAAAATCTTGAATTCTGTTATTTAAATTGGTTTTTTTATTGTATATATGAATTCAGCACCCTGAAAAACCCCTAGGGCATTTCGATTGTGCAAGGTTATCCATCAAACTTCTATTTTCAATAAATTCCTATCGGAATTTAGAGAAATTAAACCGGAAAAAAACTACCATAAAAGCATTCAAAAAGTCGCATTATAGACTACTCGGTAATATTTCTTCTGTTAATGCTAACAATAATTAATCTTCACGAAACCTCATTATACAAAAGGGAAACTTCACTGTCGCAACCAAATTTTTAGACTTCAATGGTGAAGGGAAATTGTGGTTAAAGACTAAAACATGGTTCACAAATTAATTATCCAAAATATTTGGAATATAAAGATATTAATTTTTATGATAAAATAATAATATATATATATATATAAATATATGAGAAAAATTTTGTATGATACAATTACAAATAAAAATGATATATATATATATATATATATATATATATATATATATATATATATATATATATATAAAACAGAGTGCCTTTTCCACTAAGAATCATGGTCTTTCATTATTACTAATTACGCTTATTAATTATTATTATTCATTAATATCTATATTTGTATTTCTATTACATGTGGTCTGTTGAGTGATTATTTATGTAAACTCATGTTGTCTATTATGTGAATATAGTTTATTTACTATAAGTGATATCCAAGTTCTTTTTTGGGCAAAAATTGGAAGCATTTCATATTTTTGCAAAATTTTCAACATAAACAAGAAGGCCATGGCACTTATATCCATAACCATGGTTTTTTGTCCATAACTTTCAGAAACAAATTATAGATTTGAGATTCTATGTGGGAGTTCCTTTTTCATCAAGAATAGTGTCCTTTGAGACATGTGAAAATATTGCTAATTTAAAATTAGTCATCTGATGGTTTTTTCTATTAGGTTGTGGCCTTATTCCTGCCAAGCAAAAAAAACTTTTTAACAAGTTTTCCATTTTTAAGTTAGTGTGTATCTTAAATAGCACTTCAATAACTTGAATAGGCATATTATGTTATATACTTCTAAGTTGTATCATTGCAATTATGGTTATTTTAAAGCATTCCTAAAAACTCCCAACTACAGAAAATACCTCAATTGAAAGTAGGTTATATTTTAAAAACCCTAATTTTGGTTATGAGTTTTTTTTCCAGGAAAGATGCATTTAACAACAAACTTTGATGGTCTTAATATCGAAGAATAAATAAAATTTTAAAAATGTTAAAAATTTAGTGTTTTGTCAAGGCTAGTTATACCTTAATATGAGAGATGAAGTGGTCATATGGAAGAAGCCACTTATTATTGATGGCATATTCAAACTTCTAGATGAAATATATGAAAAATATTTTTAGGTAGGTGGTATCAACCCATAAAAGATAAAGAGGGCATCCAGGGTTTATTTTCATTTGCAAATTTCTTATTATAGGTTCATGAATGTCTTTGGTAGGAGTTCAATATTTTTATAAATTCTAGCAATGAGTATAATTTCATCCATGTTGATTTGGGTAAAGTATTGCAACTCTCTACAAAGAAAACATGTTGAGGGTGAAGAGGTTCTAAATTTTATAGATTTGGAGATTACTTTGGATAAGCACACTCTTTATTTAGATTTTAATGCCATGAGTATGGATGCTACAAATACCAATTGTGGATATCCTTGCATGGAATTTGTTAGTCTAGTTAATATTGATATGCAAAAAGGTTTGAGATTCCTTACTTGAAAAAAGAAAATAAATAATAAAAAATCACACTATAGAATATTTTCTTAGCCAACAACCAATTCCCTAGGTGGTACATGAAGAAGTCCTTGGAAAGCGATTGTAGTACTAAGAGAGTCATCATATGGAGACTCTTGGCTTGAATTAGATGAGTCCACATAAGCACTTGACAGAGCCCCATGAAGGGCATAGTAAAAAGGAATAATAATCTTCAGAGTTGCATTCCTAAAATGAACTACATATGGAAAATTCAATAAAACAAGAATCAATAGCTAAGGTAGTTATGTATTTCCATCCACACCATCTAGATAAATGTCATTGATCAAGGCAAGGTAGTGCACATAAAAAACCCTACTACAAACTTACATGGAATTAAACAACACTTAGTATAGAGATACATGATGGATAAAAATAATGCATGGGGACATTATTAACATAGAAAACTAGCAAGATGCCAAAGGGCCCACGAAATTCAAGATCAAGGATGCCTAGTATTAGTTGGACCCCATGTCCACATTTCATTTGGATGGATGGATGTGCATGCTTGGTATCAGTGGATTACTTACAAATCATATTATATGATGTTAGGTCCCTATATTACTAGTATAGTCCCTTATTATTGTTAGTGTAATCCCCTTATTGTTATTATTGTACCCCTGTAACCCCCATATTGTTATTATTGTGCCCTTAAATTATTATTGTTAGGTCGGCTAGGATTACATTGTGGCCCCATGGACTCCTATATATAGAAAGGAGGTTTTGTAATTTGTATCATCCAAGAATTTTTCATTAATGTAATGTATTGGAGGTTTCCCCCTCGAAGTGGCTTATTTATAAGGCATTGATATCTCTTTTCTTCTATTTTTGGAGTTGGTTTCACAACATTTGGTATCAGAGCTTTGAGATTCTAGGGTTTTGCTGCTCCAAACAAGTCAACATGGAATTTTTGCTATAAAATTTTTTGTACGAAGGTTCAGAATCTGAAATTTTTAGAGTGCGAAGCCAAAATCTTGAGGAACATCGTCACAAAATTTTAGATCTTGGTTCAAAATATTTTAGGAGATATGATCTGTGCAAGTTAGGTCATTTTGCAGGCTCATGAATTTAACCTAAACAAGTCACCGTGGTATTTTCGTAATAATGTTTTTTCTACGAAGGTTCAGAAGCTGAAATGTTTAGAGTGAAAAACTGTAATCCTGAGGAACATCTTCGAAAAATTTCAAATATTGGTTCGCAACATTTTCGGAGATATGATCTGTGGAAGTTAGAGCTTTTTGAGGCTTCTGAATTTCATCTCAAAGAGGTGATCGTGGGAAAATCTTCATAGCTCTCTCTCTGAGCATCGGATTGGAATGCCATAAAAAGTGGCCGCAAGTACACAGACTGTAATTTTTGGTCTATCAATTTCAGAGCCAAAGGAGGAAACAGTGACACGTGGAAAGTCGTATAAGTTCGCTCTACTGAACCAGTCCAAAATTGGGTCATTGTGGGAGATTGGACATAACTTTGCCTTGAAGAATCCAAATCAGATCAAACCTATGACATTTGAAAGAAGCTTCAGAGGGCTACTATAGGGCTTAATTTCAGATATTGAGGATCCGCAATTATATATATAATTCAATTTCAATATCAATTTCCTCAAAAGCAAGTAAAAGGTGTGTATTTTTTTTTTCCGAATTGCATAAGTTGTGTTTGAAGAATCAAGTTGAATTGATTCCAAGGGCATATTGTAGAATAGATATCATTATTGGATTCTCAAATGGCCCCTAAAAGAATTCAACACCCATTAAGCCTTTATAAATCTCTACTATGACTCATGAATATGAATAATGGCAACCTCCAATACATTACATTAATGAAAAATTATTGGATGATACAAATTACAAAACCTCCTTTCTATATATAGGAGTCCATGGGGCCACAACGTAATCCTAGTGGACCACAATGTAATCCTAGCCTACCTAAAAATAATAATTTAAGGGCACAATAATAAAAATATGGGGGTTACAGGGGTACAATAATAACAATAAGGGGATTACACTGACAATAATAAGGGACTATACTAGTAATATAGGGACCTAACATGCCCCTCACCTTCAAAAAGTGTTGTCCTCAATGCTTGAGTAGCTCTGGGTGCTTTTGTATAAAATTCTCATCCTCCCATGTAGAATCTTCAGTGGGTAATTTCTTCCACTTGATGAGATACTCTGAAATTGATCGATTTCGTAGCTGTCGAGTTCTTGCTTCCGTGACTGCTTCAGGTTCCAATATGATTTTTCCTTCCTCATCAAGTTCGGGAAATATTGTTTGAACTGGAAGATTTTCACCTATAACCTTATTTAAGCATGAAACATGGAAAATTGGATGCACTCGTGAAGAAGCAGGAAGCTCCAATTTGTATGCCATAGTACCAATCTTTTGCAACACCTTGTAAGGACCATAGTACTTTGGCGATAATTTATTATCCTTCTTAGCTTGCTTGAGAGACATTTTTTTATATGGTTGTAGCCGTAAAAATACCCAATCTCCTACATCAAAACTTCTCTCGCTGCGATGTTGATCTGCCTATTGTTTCATTCGATTTTGTGCCAAATTCAGGTTATCCTTTAAGAGCTGGAGAACTTCTTGTTGATGCTCGATGTGATCTTCCACTGCTTGAACCTTCGAATTTTCTCTTAAATATGATGTGATGGACAGTGGATGATATCCATAAAGTGCCATAAATGGGGTCATTTTTGCCGTAGTATGGAAGGAAGTGTTATACCACCATTCAGCGAGAGGTAACCACTTGACCCATTGTGTTTGTTTATCAGATACAAAAAAATGAAGATATCCTTCCAAACATTTATTTACTATCTCTGTTTGACCATCAGATTGAGGATGATAAGATGAGCTATGAGCTAATTGAGTACCCAAACAAGAAAATAACTCCGTCCAAAAATTTCCCGTAAAAATGGGATCTCTGTCACTCACAATAACCTTTGGGTTTCCATGTAGCTTTTGTATTGTTTCCATAAATGTAGTAGCAATTGTACTAGCTTTAAATATAGGGACTATACTATTAATATAGGGACCTAACATATGACATCTACTTATATTAAAAAATGAAACATGTCAATGGGGAAATCATATTTCAAGGATGAAACATGTAAATGGGGATGGAATGCACCATAGATAGGGAGGTATCCATGAGGAATAATAAATGTAATGTGACCATAATCATGGAGTATGATCCATTTGGTAGTTGGTGGATAATAAATATGACTACTGGATAGTTAGTGGGAATAATGTAATATTGAGGAATGGTTCACATAGACTCTAGATGATACTCATAAGAAAATATGTATACACAAGTATTGTTGGCTTAAATATATTAAGTATTATATTGTACCAAGCATGGATTGTGGAATGATTATTTCTATAAGGATTGATTGATGATATTTCCTTTATCTCAAGGGTTTCTCTTTACTTTTATGTTGTTTATTGTGCGGACATATTTTATCTTTATACAATTAAGAGTGCATTCTTATCTTTTATATACTCTTCATCAAATATTTTATCTATATTTTTGCCTTTTTTATTGTTGATATATTTTACAATTTTAAATTTAAGAGTAACACCAATAACTCTTTGTGGAAGGAGCCACTCCACATGTCCTGCTTGCTACAATACAATTATGCTAAAATTTTCCAATACAATGATACTCAAATGTATATATGCTTTCTTATAGGTATTTCTTGGGGTCTATACCAACTACCTTCCATTAATACATTATCCCCTCTAGCTATCTACTATGTATTTTTCCATAGTTATGGCCACATTGAAATAATTATTCCTCTTGGGTACCTCCCTATGTGCCTCATATTTTTCTCCATAGGTACATTACAAGTCTAATGCTAAATCGATTACATAGTTCGTTTTTATAATTTTACCATTCGCGATATTATAATAACAAAAAAAAATCAATACAAAATTAAATAATTTGTTTAAACACTCTAAACCAACAAGAAATCAAGACATCCTCTTTTCTTTTATAGTATGTTTATCATGCTTTTGATCAACATGAACACACAATCACATGGATTGTCAGCACAAGATCTTTTCAAAGATGTCATAATTGGGGAGCATTTATTCCACTAAATTTGTCAATATTTGCACTTGGTAACAACCATTATTGTAAAAACTAATGAACAATAAACACAAGCACATCCTTTATGAGACTTGAATCTTGGTGGTGGTCTTAAAATTTTCACTTTCAATGAGTTGGAAAATCATTCTTAATTGCACGCCCTTCATTTCATAAGCTCCATGTTCTCTCATGAGAGTATCATATGATAAAAAAAATATACTATTGTAATAAAATGAATAAATAGTAATGATCAATTAAGTGTTGAGAAATCTAGGAGAAACTAAATTAGGTGGTTTCTCTTACTTTGATAACTGCTTGTGATGTAATTTTAGTTAACTTGGTTAGCTTCTTCTTTCACTTGATTATAATTAGTTTTATCATCATCAAACAACTACCAAAATATAAAACAATGAAATAAGAGGAAACGATATATAGGCTATCATGCAGGGCCAAAAGCTCTCCTCTTAAGAGGAAAGCCCACAAGAACTCTTATATTCTTATATAACTTTAAATTAAAATTTTCAAGACCTATAACCCTTGACCAAGTCCCCTCCAAGACCAAGTCAAAATTCTTCTTTGAAGAACTATTGTTCTAGCATAGTCAACCCAAGTAAAATCTTCTTCACTTCTAATGCAACTCTCTTCTTTGACCTCAACTTCAGACCTATAATTTATGACTGCAATTTCAGCTACTGCAAAAACCTAGTTTCTACACGTGTGGAAGAATATAGTGTTTTTACCCTTCTCTCTTCTTCACATGGAGAATGGATTTTTCTTCAGCAACTCAGCTTGAAAGATGGCTTCTCTTTCAATTTATTTTGGCCTCCTTTAGTGACTGCAATATTTCGGTCTCTGTTGCAACAAATGATACATAGACTTCTTCGCAAGTGTGAGGAATTTTAGCCCAAAAACAATATTTTAAAATTCAAATTCTCCTTCCTTGAAGTCTTCCTTTTTCTCCACTAGATTTTTGGTCACGTCTCCTTCCTTTGATCAAAATTATTCTTGATTGATGTATATTCTTTGAATGAGATCGAGTGCCCTTATTTATAGGCTTCTTCAAGTGCCCTAATAAGTCGACTTATCCCTCTAAGTAGGCCGACTTGTTTCTTTTGAAGGTCGACTTGTTGTAGCACTATGACAAGGTCTTGGAGGGTATTTAACTCTAATTTGACTCGAATTTTTTTTTCTTTACAATATGTAACATGCCCAAAATGTCCTTCCACACATATCAATGACTCTTCTAACATGTTTGACTCAAATACAATCCCTGGAAGCACTCAATGGGTGCTTTGACCTATAAATCAAATAACCTTGAGCATGAAACCCATGGCTCAAGAATGATAACAATAATTTTATTTTTCTATTTACATCAAATACGTAAAAACATGATTACATATGTCATTATGAATGTTGAACCTAGTTTCATATTTCAACATTAAGTTCAAACACAATTTTCAAATAGTTGTAGCCTACAAGTATGATGTCTCTTATTAGTGTAATATTAACATAGTGTGTCTTCTACACAAATAAATATTGTTATTTTCACTATTGAATAAACAAAACCATTAGTGTTGAGACATGATATTGAGCATTGTTATCCTTCAAACCAGCAGGGGACCTAAATGAGACTCCTAAAAGGGAAACAGTTAGGTCAAGGGCAATGATGGAGGCTTAGCCCATTGTTACCACAGCTAAGGTTCCTTTATCTTTACGGACTTTCAATGATGGGAGGATACCCGGTATTCGGGAAGGAACTTATAAAGGATGGATCAAAAAATAGATGTGAAGTAACCTTCAAAGACCCTTTCCCTAGAATATGATTAGGAATGGAGCTTGCTTTCTCTTTAAGAAAGGTACGATATTTTCTAGGAAAAGGAGGTGAGGATTTTAGGGTTATGTCAAAGGAATATGACTTGAAAGGGAGTTTCCCCAATCCCCAAAATCCTTATAGAACTTGTATTCCCGAGTTGTCCTTGATGAATTATCCTTGATAAGGAATGGAACCACATGGGGCCAAGTGGACCCAGCCTAGGTTAAGGGGAGGGAGTTTAGAAACCAATGATAATATTAACCTAAAGAAGTCGAGGGAAAGGATCAAAACAACAATTGTCACATAAAGATGTAGAATTTATCCTATGAGGTGCTATCCTTGGGAACACTAGGGAAAAGTTTGATCTCGAACCTAGGGATTGGGATATCTCTCAATCCCACCATCAAAATGTCTTCAAATTAGGAGGAGACATTGAGGACACATGAGGGAAGTAGGGGCTAGGAGATTGAACTTTTTCCAGTGCTACATTGTCAACAAATTGATGCCCTACGTGGCCCAGCGTAGCTAGACCTAGAAGAGAGAGGAAAAGGTGAAGAAATATGGCTTAAAGTGACCACATTTTGATGGATCGGTGCCTAATTCCTCTTGGGGATATGGATTCAAGTAGAAATATGAGGATGTATTATGTTTCTTGTTCAAGGAGGCTCTCAAATTCAACTTCGCCCAATGTTAAGGGAAGGAGAAGAAAAGTGACCTTAAAAGCGTTTATAATTAGTTGCAAATGGAAAAGTATTATCGATATAAATTCGATCTCTTGGAAAAAAAAATCATCACACATGGCCCATACATAGAGACAAGCTAAATAGAAACATAATTCCACATTGATGTCGTAAATGCATGTAGCAATTAGCCCTAAAATAGCGAAAATCTCATGATCAATGTATGCATCACAATAAAAGAAAATAGCATCAAAATTGTACTCACATGTAAGATAATATATCCAACCATCAACGCATTTGAAATATAAGAAGATCCCAGATGAGAAGACCCAATCCACATATCAAAATTCACCCATGATCCAAAAATATCCTCCAAGGATAAATTTGAAGTTCTCAAGAGAGAGAATGATCCAAGTCAAGTGATGATACAAAATGAATTCGTCCAACTTCTATTTATACACTCATTAGGAGTTTGAAATTTTAATTACCTAGTTGGGCCTACATTAGCCCCTAAAATAAGATAATGTGCAAATTAACTAACTTTTGGTGACAAGCCCACCAAACTAGCTTACAAATAAAATAATAAGCCTCTCAAGAGGCCAAATAATAATCTATGCATGTCATAGGGCCCTCCAAGAGGCCTGATGAGGTCCATAAGTTCCATAATGATGAATAGGAGATTCCTCAAAAGTGATGGACAAGGGGGTGGCCCTTTGTTCTCCAAACAATAAACTTGTGGTGCTCCCAATGGGTTTGGGGGCACACCAATGACCTCATGGGTCTCCAAGTGAGTCTAAGATGCATGTAGACCATTTTTAAGGGATAAGATGATGGAATAAATGATGCCATGTCAACGTATAAGTCTTGGGACACCTTTCACGTGTGTAGTGGACCTATGGGGCCAGCTCAACATAGTGTACCAAATGCATCTTCCTCGTCCAAAATTTCGATCTCGAGCAATCTCTAAACATCTATGGGGATCCATGGAGTGCTTTATATTATTTTCGAGGAACATGTCTCTCTATACACACCCTACATGTGTCAATTTATCCCTATGGGGGTTAGGACCCCATATAGTGAGACAAAACCCAGAATGGACACCATCTGCAATCTAGCATAAGATCCAATGTGTCCTCGAACCTTCCATCACAAAAATTCATAAAATTGACTAGGTAGAAGAGTTTACAAACTATGGACAATAATTGGACACTTCATAATAGCGTGCCCTTCCATAGTGGGCTTTGGCATGGGCTAATCTGTCCAAGATCCAAAGGGGGTTAGACAAGTACCTTATTAGGTGGTTTCTATCTTTATAGGGATAGTATGTCCAGGTTGCATCCCTCAAATGGTGGTGCCATGTGATAAAGAGGTGAATGGAATAGGGATTGAGAGGGGAAATCATGGGTCACATATCGGGGCACAAGGGTAGCTAAAAAAATGGAATCACACACCTAGGTATATAATGCCTAGGAGGGAGCAATCGTGGTACATGAGTTGCCCTAACCTTGATTTTTCCACCCTTCTTTATATGCCTTTTTCCTTTTATGATTTTTATTTTATTAATTTCTTAGGGCTCAAAGGACAAGGGCATGATGTGTAAGATATAACAATGATTACCCCCTTTTTGATGGGGCGGTTCATTTCCCTCTAGGGGTTGGGACAATAATGGGTTCCTGAATGATAAAGGAGGCTCATCTAGGGCCTATGGAACCAGGGTGATGGCCATGGGTATGGTGTAGATATCATGCATGGGATTTTTCCCACGTGCTAAATATTTTTTTTCCAACCATATTTTGCATATTGTGGTACAATTTCCTGTTGAATGTGTCCCTTTATGCTTTTATTTTTATTTTTAGCTGCTTCAACATTCAGGGCATTATTCCAAGCTTGACCCAAGGTGGGGGAAATGGAATGGGGAGGTTAATCGTATGTGGACCCCGTGAGGAAATTTAGACAGAGGTGGGAGAGATGATGAATGGGGGTATATTGAATGGAAGGGGAGTGATACATGGGGATAAGGGAGTGGAACCATGCAACGAAAGTTGGGATTTCCCATGTGGTGCCATTATAAAACCAAATAGTTAGTAAAGGAGATCCCATAGGACTAAGATACAAGGGTAACATCCAAAATAGGTCAAGGGGATAAAAGCACAAACTAAGCCCACTCTTTCCGTCGAATCCCCCCATTAATCCATGCCCATAAGTGTCCATGATAAGTAAACCCAATAACTCAATTACCAAATTAAAAGCCATACCTTTGGGTTTGAGGGGCCCACCTTCAAACATATGATCAATGAAATGGGTGAGGGACCACATGGCTAGCTCAGGTGGCGGAGAAATGGCACAAGTAGCTAGTTGATGGTTGCAAGGGGTTGTTGGTTGTCGGCTGAGAGCCATCATGGAGAAAAAAATTATCTTAGGGATATTACGAAGGAAGTGGTGGGTAATATATGGCTCCAACTGGGACATGGTCTCTCGAAGAAGTGGGAAAAGCTACTCGAATGGGAGGTCACGAGAAATACAGCAATCTCTTTCTCACCGTAGACTTGTTATTTGCACATATCAACGACTAAACCCATGGGGAAACATGTTTTTCACAATGTCTTATGATCACCCATGCTTAATATTAGGCCATAAAATCAACAAGTAATAAAAATATGCAACTTTAATATAAATGCAGCTAATCTATCATGAGAAACATCATATGAGATTAATTCTAATGCACAAAATCAGCATGCAAAATGCATGCTACTCTAACATGCATATAGTACAATGTCAAGTATCAAGGAAAGGAGTGATGTGACTTAACTTGACCGGTTGACACCATAGTTCGTCATTGAGTTTAGCAATGTAATAATATTCATCCCTAAATTTCCTGTGAATCTTGACAAGCATCAAGTCTTTGTCCACTAAGACCAAGTCCCCTACTTTATATTTTTTTTTAGGCTTCCACATTTTTCTTAGCTTGTGCATTGGCATTTTTAGGATACAGACCCCTTGTGAAGGGAGAATGGGAGAAGGTTTCTCAATGCTGTGCGCTTCATAATATGGTCTAGGCTTAATCACATGAGAGAGGTAGGTGGGTTTACTATAAAGGATAAAAGGGGTCCCATCAGCTTGTGGGATGGTATCATATGATAGGTACATTTGAACATGGCCTCCAATGATGGCCCCCCATTTCCTATATAACAACATCTCCCATACGTCAAGAATATCAATGAAAACAACATCCATGAGAAGGGATATGTCAGGGTTTCTAGCCAAAGAAACCTTAAGGTCCTTTATGAGGCCTTCCACTTCCACGGGTTTGGAGTTAAATCCACACACCTTATATGGTTGATTGATGCTAAGACTCAATTGTTTCCTACCTTTTAAGGGAATGATATTTTCGGAAGCCCCTAAGTCAAGCATGCAATTATGAAGATAAAGGTCATTGATAGCCAAAGTGAGCATAAAATTTTCATGTCTAGGGTTACGATCGGGAATATGAATGTTTTTCAAGTCTTTAGGTAATTATTCCTCTTCAAAACCCAGGGACTTCTTAATTTTTTGTTGATGCTAAGGAATTTTTTCAATCTCTTTTAGAGGGATAGATACGGTCATCTTCCCAATAGAAGAATCCATGTCAATGTTGAGCCCTGCCTGCTTTCCCTTTTCTTTCTTCTTGATATTTCCTCCCTTTTGGGAACCCTTTCTAGGCTCGGCTTTAGTTTGGGAATCCTTTTTAAGAGGATCCTTTGAAATGTATTTTTGTTTAGGAGGCTCTAAGAAGGGACATTCTTGGGAAGGTTATGCTTGGGAAGAGAGTCATATTTGTTAGGATCATTTGAGGTTGTAGGGTCTTTACTATTATCCCTTCATGAATATTGGACTCCTTTGAATCTTTTGTTACCTTCATCAGCATTAATAATAGGTTCCTCTTTCTCATCTTCAGTTTGACCTCACTAACGGGAGGATGAGTGTATGAACCCCCAAGAAAAATGTTGAATACATCAAATTCTATGAGATTAGCTTGATCATTTGTTTCATCATCATCTCACTCTCACTTTTATCATCTTGGGAGGATTACTCTTTCTCCACTGAATTGGTTGGAGCCAGTGTTTGGGATTTGAGATGAGCCTGGCTTATCTTCTTCACTTTGATTTTTAGGAAAAGCTTTCCCTTTCGGAATGTAGCTCGATTTTTGGGCCTTCTCCAATGTGGTGATTTTTTCATAACAATCATGTCTCATGATTGGACCTTTCACTGATATTTTCCATGTTTTTGAGGATATACAAAAGGGTTTATTCATGTTGATCTTTTGACCTTTACTTCTTGGCCTCATTTTTTGTTTTGGGGACGTCATTGGCATCTATTCTTGAGATACAAAGTTTTTATTCAACTTTAATTTCCATTTATTTAGCTTCGGCCAATGTGAAGGGTTTCTTTTCTTTTAAGGCATAGGTTAGGTGGGCCCCTACATCTCTGACAAACTTGTCAAGGATGTTGGCATCAGAGGTTTTTAGGTGATCATGGATATCCTGGACAACCCTATCAAATTTTTGAATGAATTCCCGGATGTATTCCCTTCACCTTGTTATTTGATATAAATTTCCAATGTTGAAGGTTCCTTGTGAATTGCAAGACCATCTCTTCATGAATAGGTCCTCAAATTCATCAAAATATTCAATGCACCCTTGGGGAAGACTAAGGTACCATTCTATATCTTGTCCCTTGAGTGATAAAGAAAATATCATCATGAGCCTATCTTCATCAAAACTCATCCTAGGGGAGATGTCTCAATAGAATTCTTCAACGAAGTCACGAGTACTTGTAGTGGCATCTCATTTGAACTTGGGTAACCATCGGTTGTATTTCTCAGATAATGCATTGGTATCATCACTCAATTTCAAAGGATTGAATACATTGAACAAATGTCTTTCACTTTTAGTCATCTTGTGTTTGTCAATTGTAGAATTAGTTGCCATCTTTGAGGTGGGATAACTAACCTTTTCAAATTCAGGGATAAGGGTGGTTCCAACAGGTGATGGATCATGTCCCTCCATTTTTGCAACAGCCCTAGTTAAAGGAGGAATATTATTGCCTTCAAGCAAACTAGGAATTTTGGCAATGAGTGGAGTCGCCAGAGGAATAATGAGATTGTTGTTAATGAAAAAATTTCCTCAATGATTCACTAGGGTGGAACACCTACTTCCTCCCCGGAAACGGCGCCAGAAATATTACCTCTCAAACCAGCAGGGAACCTAAATGAGACTCCTAAAAGGGAAATTGTTAGGTCAAGTGCAACAATGGAGGCTTAGTCCATTGTCACCACAGCTAAGACTCTCTGCTCTTTATGGAATTTCAACGATGGGAGGAGACCCGATATTTGGGAAGGAACTTATAAAGTATGGATCAAGAAATAGATGTGAATTGACCTTCAAATACTCTTTCCCTAGATTAGGATTAGGAATGGAGCTTGCTTGATTTTTAAGCGAGGTACAAGAATTTCTAGGAAAAGGAGGTGAGTATTTTAGGCTTAGGTCAAAGGAATATGACTTGAAAGGGAGTTTCCCCAATGCCAAAAATCCTTATAGAACTTGGATTCCTGAGTTTTCCTTGATGAATTATCCTTGATAAGGAATGGGACCACACAGGGCCAAGTGGACCTAGCTTATGTTAAGGGGAGGGAGTTTAGTAACCGATGATAATCTTAATCTAAAAAAAGGAAAGGGAAAGGATCAGAACAATAACTTTCACTTAAAGATCTGAAATTGATCCTATGAGGTGCTAGCCTTGGGAACACCAGGGAAAATTTTGATCTCAGACCCAGCGCTTGGGATATCTCACAATCCCATAGTTGAAATCTCTTCAAATTCGGATAAGACTTTCAGGACACACTAGTGAAGTAGGGGCTAGGAGATAAAACTTTTTCTATGGCTACTTTGTCGGGAAATTGATGCCCTAGGTGGCCCAGTGTAGCTAGACCTAGAAGAGAGAGGAAAAGGTGAATAAAAAGTGACCACCTTTTGATGTACCAGTGCCTAATTAATATTTTGGATATGGAGTCAAGGAGATCTATGAATATGGATTTCATTTCTTGTTCAAGGAGGCTCTCAAAGTCAACTTCATCTAATGTTAAGGGAAAGAGAAGAAAAGTGACCTTAAAAGCGTTTATAATTCGTTGCAAATGGAGAAGGCTTATGGAGATAAATGTGATCTCTAGGAAAATTTGTTCATCAAACATGGCCCATACATAGAGACAAAATAAATAGAAACATAATTCCACATTGATGTCGTAAATGCATGTGGAAATTAGCCCTAAAATAGAAAAAAAACGCATGATCATTTTATGTAGCATAGTAAAAGAAAATAGCATCAATATTGTGATTACATGTAAGAGGATATATCCAACCATCAAAAAATTTGCAATATAAGAAGAACCAAGATGAGAAGACCCAATCCACACATCAAAATTCATCCATGATTTTAAAAATATCCTCCAAGGAAAAATGTGAAGTGCTCAAGAGAGAGAATTATCCAAGTCAAGTGATGATACAAAATGAATTCATCCAAATCCTATTTATACACTCATTAGGAGTTAAAATTACCTATATGGGCCTACATTAGAGCCTAAAATAAAATAATGTTCAAATTAACTAACTTTTGGTGACAAGCCCACCAAACTAGCTCACAAATAAAATGATAAGCCTCTCAAGAGGTCAAATAATAATCTATGCATGTCGTAGTGTTTTCTGTATAAATTCCTCTTGTAGACAAGAGCGATCTCCCTAGTATCCCAAAATATAACTAGAAACAAACAAACATGTGAATATCTCTTTCCCTAAGCTATTAGCATTTGGATTATCAAAACTAGAAAAGAAAGGATAATGCTCTTACCTTTCAATGAGATGTCTGATGAAGACCTTGCCTTTTTTCCTGAAGAAGTCCTTTAATGCTGAGAACAACCTGCAATCATAAACATGCAAAGAATTAAAATCACTAGCAGTATATAATAATCCAAATACTAGCTTAACTTAATGATCAAGGAGATTAATAATTGTCATTTTTTTAATGAATTTGAAAAAAACACAATGAGAAAAAGTATCCAAATGTATTATCAAGAATATAAAGAGAAATATTACAATCGGGCCTTGATGTCGTACAGATTCCCCCCGTATGCCTTTCCAATCTTCCTCATTGGTTTAACAATATTTCCACTCTAGAATGACCAGCATAAGATTATCTTAAGTGAACCCCCTAACAGTGAAGTTTCAGCTCAATTTATAGGAGAAATTGAGGAGGTCCAGATCCACCAAAAGAGGGGTGTGATCCTCAAATGAAGGGATTAGGGTTCCTTGATCCAAGGGGATAAGTTCCATGATTGGAGGGATATAGCTCAAACTGGCGTTACTCAAGAGGATTTTAGTTGGAATAATATGTGCCCAAATATTCTTCTAGAAGTTAATTTTCACTTTTACTTTCTTTTAAATGGGGTGTGCAGGTTTTAACAGAAAACAGAGCGCAGATGTCCGCATGTAAGCTTAGGAATATTTGCGCATGTGCAAGAAGTAGCTGCAAAAAGCGCATTGGAAATATTTAAGAGTATTTAAGAGATTTTTTTCCAGTTTTCAAGACTTGGTTAAGGAATATAATTTCTTGAGTTCTAAGGAAGCATGAGTATGGATGGTGATAGATCGATATTGAAGGTCGAATGTCATGGTGAAAAAATGATGTGTAACAGATTTCCCCCTAAAGTGCAAAGTCTGAGAAAAATTTTCAAGAGAGTGAAGTGATTTATCATACCAAGGATTGGAACGAAGACATCAGTCGAAAACCTATAAGAAACATTTAATGCAAATATATAATCATCACTAAGGTAGGAATTCCCATACTCAGAGCGAAACTAACTAAATGTCTCGGTACAAAAGTGACTTAGAATTACATAATTAGTAGACACAGTATGGACGCAGCCATTTGTTATGAATTAGTCTACTGAAACATGAATACATAACTCCTCACAGCCTGGATGGTTGAAACTAGATCCAGGGTCTTGATTTCCACTTCTCGAACTAGTACGGATCTAACTGTGCGATTGATTGTTTCGAAGTCGAACATGGTATAAACACCTTGATTACTCGTCAATGATGAAAACCGTTAACAAGTGTGAGAGAAACCACCAGTAATGAAAATAGATCTCAAAGTACTTCAGTACAATCTATGAAATTTTAATGAATGATTTGCAGTCGAACACTCATAGAGTCGTTCGATCGAAGGCCAATGATGAATACATATTGTCGAAGGTGAGAAACCTGGCATTAAGGCATGCATATTTCAAGGTATTGATAGGATTTCTAGATCAATTTCCTAGATAATGAGTTGAATTTGATAGGAGGGCCTATGAGACGAAACCATTATGTCAAGTTTTGAAGAAATATTTTGCAAGGATTAACTTAGGGATGGTAAATGCGAATGGAGACAAATATTTGCAATGAATAATGAATTCCATTTGAACTTTCTCTTGAACACATAATGACACTGTAAATGACTTGACAACATTTGACTTAAAGATAATACCCAAAACCAGTTGAATACTTTTAATGAGGTTCGATTAACTGCAAGAAAAAAAGGATTACCAAACCCAGATATGAGTGTGACAAAGTGTCATGTTCAAGAGTGACATGTTGCTTTTAAAAAAAGTATAAAATATGGATTCTTTTTCTCAATTTCCCCCCACCATTATGGGCAAGTACCTCTTTATTTTTTTCAATATTGAGGAGGATAACATTTTCTTGTTGTGTAAGCTCATCCTTCGGAAGAGTCCATCTTAGTAATTTTAATGAACCCTAAGAAGGAGTGGTTCGATCTTGTTATGATCGACGGGTCATGTACTGTTTAATTTTAACGAGTCTAGCATAGGATTAACTCAGTGTTTTTCAGTTTTGGGGAGTCAGAAGTAAAACATACGTAAACTTCATAGTGTTCTTTTTCATAAATTAAGTCTCTCAAACCCAAAAAAGGATAAAATATTTTAGGAGAGAACTCTATTGACCATGCTTAGTCAATGTATACCTTTTTCGTAATTAGTCTAGTTCGGTCCGGAAAAGGGGTAAACTAATACTGAGTAGACGATTGTTCATTTATTTTAATGAGTTCGAATAGTCAAGTGCTCGGAAATATTTTCATGTTTAGAGAGTCTGAAAAGGGCTTAAAAGAGGACTCCATGGTTTCGCTTTTTTGTGTTTTTTGAGAGTCCAAAAAAGTGATAAAAGTTTACTCTATCGTCAAGATGATTCGTTTTTAAACACAACCTGTTCTCTGCACAGAAAACTCAAAAATTATAATAATATGTTCTCAATTATGGTAAAAATATTTAAAATTTGAACTTCTAAAGGTCAAAAGAAGTAAAATTATATTATTTTATTCATAAAAACCTATACAAAGTAGAAAGAACAAGTCATTTTTACCATTTGATTTCCAGAGCAGTAAAAAGGAGTTTTTACCATAGATCTTCTAAATTTGATATCAGGAGGACCGAAAAACCATTTCACGAACCATCAGTTCTAGGTATTTAATCAATTCATTATCTTGCAGTCTATCCATTTGCTTTTTCATTTTAGGATTTCAGATTATTTTTTTGGAGAAAATTTGTTTTTAAAAATCACCTTCAGGGGTGCGTAGGTTTTCCTAATTGAACCTGTGCACCCTGATAATTTTTAACACAAAAAATTATCATGTCACCACGATTTTTATGTGCAAATCATGCGCAAAAACAAACTATCTACAAAGGAAAACTGCACAGGCGTTGTGGGGTTTTCAAAAAATGGTTTTCTTTCCATCAAAATTGCTCTAATTTATTCCAAAAGATTCCTAATGTTTTTAAATTATTGTTTGCAGGAAATTTGAAACAACCATGCTTGAGTGGAGAGAACGTGAGCATGAATCACATGATAATGAGGCAATTGATATCCCAGCAGCGCTTCAGGTTTTGAAGAGTTGTGGTTTATACAAATTTTCATCTATAAAAGGAATGAAGGCCCAAGTAGAGATAATGACCTGGTTGGTAAATTCTTGGGATATCCAGGAACATTGTTTTTTCATTGGGGATCATAGGATCATCATTCATGCAGAGGATATTTATTTCCTAACCAGTTTTCCTTGAAGGGGAAGAGACATTTCTTTGTTTGGGACACAGCAAGGAGGACAACCCGCTGCTTCCTATATGGTGCAATATTGCACTCGGGATTCACAATTGAAATATGGTTGAATCGATATAAAAAATATCGAACGAATTGACCTCAAATTTATTTATTTCATAGTTACTAGATTATGTGGCAATGCAGCTCCTCATGTAGCCACTAAAGCACAGATAAAAACTGTTGTTTAGTGTTCCGAGGCAAAAATATTCAACTGTTGCGAAGGAGTTATTTTTAATATGAAAGGACATATCACGCAAGAAAACAATGGTAAGCTAAATAATTTCAGCTATGGTGCCATTCTTATATCTTTTTCCTTTGAGAGAATCCCACTCCCTGTACCACAACAATGGTTATTGGATCCTATGGGATCGAGAGATCCTTGCATGTTGCGATGGGTTTCGTTGATGGCTTGCCACGGCAGCGATGGCGATCTTGTTGTCTGGTATACACCTCTATTTTTCATATGGCTGAGAAGCGAGATCTTCATGATTGAGGACTTCCCCTATGTAGGGGTAGATTTCAGGGGTGACCTTGATACAACACTCCCACCTGGAGCACAGTGGGATGGGTCAGGTAAAAAGTCTCATTTTTATTTTTTATGTTTTATAATTTTTATTTGATTTTTTATCATCCAATACTGATAATCAAAAACATTTTAACGCATATGTTTTCCCAGTACGACTAGCATTGCTTCATCGTTTTGATAAACAAGGAGCACAACCTATAACAACAGCTCCACCATAGACCGATGCAGTTGAGGCCCTCACAGATTTGGAACACAAACTAGAGAGGTTGACCATAGATATCCCAGAGACTGGGACAAATGATTTTCCTCTCCGATACTAGAGACATGTGACTAGGGTTCGTGGTCCATTTAGGCGATACTTGTGCCGAGTGGCACGTGCTATACTTTGATATCAAGGTCATCACCATGGATAGCTGATGGTCATTTTATACGACATTTTTTGTTTTTTGAATCAGTATATTTATATCATAAGGTGTTTGAGACCTATGATCACAGATGATGAATATTTTTTGACACACTATGATAAACAACTATTTTGACCTAATGATGATTACTACTTTTGGTCTTTGAGTATCTTGTTCAAGATTGATTGAATATTGTTTTGATTTGCGTTCAATGTTGCAAATGGCTATTTAAAACTTTATAAGCCAATGCATCAGCTAACGTGTTCAAATTTCTTGAAATTTGTTGATATTCAATGTAATCAAACTGTCTTTCCAAGAGACGGACCCTTAAAAACATTCTTGACAATAATGGATTTATGATTGCATAAACACCGTTCAAATGTAATACAATGAGTTGTGAATCTAACCTAACAATCAAATGTTGAATGCCAAATTCAATGGCATCAGATAATAGCTCAATTATTGTGCTATATTCTGCAATATTGTTCATTGTTTGATTGAGGCAAAACCCATGAATAGAAAATAACTCATCTGTGGGTGAATAGATAACTCAAGCAGCGAAACATAGGTTCTGTGTACTACGACAAGTGTCATCAGCGAAGCCATGTAATTCTGAGGAAATGTCGACATCTGCAATATTGAGAGTAATCAAGATAAGCAGAAAAAATATTAGAAACACGCCAAGAAAAATAACTAATCTAAGGCACACTTTTCCTAAAAATGTAACTAATGTACAATGAAGATCTCCACAAGATAAATCATGCATAATATCTCTTTAGATAAATACCATTTCTAGGCTTATCTAAATAGACATTGTCATAATCAACTAATTGATAGGCCTCGTTTGCAAGCACACACTTAACAATGTAAGGGCCATGCCAAATTTACCAGCGTCTATCTTATCTTCATCTTGATCATATACTAAGGCTAGATCACCTTCTGAATAGACAAGAGGGATAACGCTTTGATCAAATTGTGCCTTAACAAATTTTTTATTACCTTCAGCAGCTAATGCAACGGTGAAGTGAGTATCATATAATTTTGTTAAGTATAAGAAGCACTCTTTCTCTTCAGGGGTAGCTGGTAATAACTCAATGACTAGTTTTAGTGACAGAATTTCAAATTCAATGGGTAAAAAATCTTCCAAACCGTAAATGATTTGAAAAGGAGTAAACCCTATACATTTTTTTGTGGAGGTACGGTATTCCCATAATGTTGAAAAAAGCATGGTGTGCCAATTCGATTTATGACTTCCAACAATCCGTTTAATCATATTGGTTAAAACCTTGTTTACAACCTCAACCTGGCCATTGGCCTATGGGTAATATGGTGTGGATTTTTCATGGCGTAGGTCAAGCTGAGTGGAAATTTCAGTCATCGTAATGTTTCGAAAGTGGCTACCATGATCAGTAACAATGGCTTGAGGGACATTGAACCTAGCAATCACATGATTGAATATGAAAATAGCTGCAGTCTCTTCGTTTGCCTTAAATGTAGGCATCACCTCTGCCCATTTTGTAAAATAATCTACAACGAGAATAATATACCCATGCCTCCCGGACAAGTGAGGATTACATGTAACAAAATTGATGCCCCATTTGGAAAATGGACCAACAGCTATGATTGGGTGAAGATGAGCGGAAGTTGCATGCATCTTTCGATCAAAAATTTGACAATTGTGATATTTTCTAACCGCAAGGATACAATCTTTGAAGAGTGATGACCAAAAATAGCCAGCGCGCAATATATTTTGGGTTGTGGAAAACCTGGACATATGACCACCACATGATCCAGAATGGCAGTCATTTAAAACCCTTTCAGCTTATTCATGAGTTAAACAACGTTGAAATACATAATTGTCACCACAACGGTAAAGAGTGTTGCCAACAATATTGTATTGTTGAGATTGGTATCGAATCCTAAGTCGATCAGAGTGTGAAATTTCAGGCCGAAAATTTTGGGTTTGAAGATATATAATGATATCTCCATACCAAGATTCCAATGTGTTAATCGGAAATAGAGATTCATCAGGAGATGGTTTTATGCCATAGTTTCGGATTCAGTGTAGATAAAGTCACACATAAGTTCAACAAATACTAGTGATTTCCTGGATTTGGATTTTTCAAATTCCAAATCGAAATCTTGTAGAATAACTATTCATTTCGAGTATTTTCCCCCTAGAAATTGTTTAGTCAAAATGTACATCATAGGGTTGCAGTCAGATATCATAGTTGTTTTGTGTAACAATATGTAGTGACAAAATCTTTGGACATCTTGAACGGCTGCCAAGGCCAATTTCTCCACATGCGTATACTTGATCTCGATCCGTGTAAGGTTCCGACATAAGTAGTAAATTACATGTTCATTTTCAAATTCATCCTCTTGAACTAAGGTCATTCCAATGGTGGAATCAGATGCAGCTAAATACAAAAATTAATCTCGGTGATAATCAGTTGGATGCAAAAACAATTCATTTGGAAACACGTGTTTAAGTGCATCAAAAGATTTATCGACAAGCTCGTCCCAAATAAAAGGAACATCTTGTTTTAATAACCGAGTGAAACATTTAGTTAACTCCCCATAGTTAGGGGTAAAACGACGGAGAAATTTTGCATTCCCTTGCAAACTCTAGAGTTGTTGAAGAGTAGAAGGAGGAGGTAAATTGACAATGGCCTCAACCTTCAAAGGGTCGACATGAATGCCTTCTTTAGAAATAATGAAACCAAGCAATCATCTTGATTGTACACAAAATACACATTCGTGTGGATTCAAACGAATATTTTAATGCCTACATTGCATAAAAATTGCACGTAAATGTGTAGGATGATCTTGCATGCACATAGAATGAGCATGTAAGTCATCCAAGTAGGGTTTTAAAATATGTTTGATGTTGTGAAATGCTTAATACATGGCCCTTTCAAAAGTGGTGTCAACGTTTTTCAATACAAAAGGTAATTTACATTATGAAAATTCCCCCCATGGATAGAATATAAATGTTGTTTTGGGTTGATTGGTGAGGAGTATGTTTATTTGATTGTAACCAGAAAATCCATCCATGAACGAAAATATTCATTTCTGTCACAATCATCAACAATTTGGTCGATGTAAGGGGTGGGATAATTGTCTTTGGGACAAGATTTATTAATATCCCTATAATCGGCACATACTCTAATATTTCCCTGTTTCTTGGTCACTGGACCTATGTAGGATACCCAATCCGTCAATGGATTAGGATAAATAAAACCTGCATGAAGTATTTTTTCAACTTCAGCTTTAATAGCAGCAGCTTTTCGTGGATGTATTGAACGTAATCTTTGTCTAATAGGTTTAGCATCCGGGTATGTCTTAATTTCGTGAATTACAATCTTAGGATCAATTCCTAGAATTTCTTCGTAATACTAGGCAATATGTCTCAGAATTCCTGAAATAGGGCTTTGTACATCTTAATTTCGTCAATTGAGCATGAAGTACCTATATGAATGTTTTCAGTTACTCCTAATTTTATTGATATGTCAACTGGAATTGTTTCCAAAATGTTTCCTAAATTCGTCTCAGAATCCGAATGAAGGATTGATATAGGATTTTTAGGTTCCTTAACATATTCAATTGGAAAGAATCATTGAAAATTCATTTTCAACTCTATCAAGGTCTAGTAGAAAAGAGGAGCGATGGTGAAGATCGTCCCAAGGTCATTCATCCAATGACAAATTTTTCCGAATATTTTCATCACTTGAAAATGTGAGTTGAAAAGGATTAGAAAAATATGTTATCGTTAAATCTGGTGGAGAAGAAGACTCATCAATGATCACATTCACTTGATCTATATCGGTTGATGAAATTTCAGAAAGTGATTGCACCGCTACATATGCCAATTGATATGGACTCAAAGGCATTTCATTGTCATAGTAGTCCAATTCAGATTCTGAAGGCGCAATTCATGGGTCATCAATGGCATTGTGCTTGATGTATTCATGTTGATATTGGAAATAGTACGAGCCACATTAGGAGGAGGTATAGCGAAAGTTCCCATAAGAGTGAAATCCTTAACTAGTCCTACCCCAACATCTTCGTAAGGGATAATTGACTTTCCAACATATGGGATATTATCCATAGAGGCAAGATCGAAAGTGTAGTAAGACAACTGATCAATTTTGGAAATATTTCCTTTATGAGGAAACATGATTAATCGAAATACTAATGAAATGACAACTGGCATAGTATAAGACCAACTCCATCCTAAGAGAAGGTTGTAGTCAAGAGGGGCATCAACGACTTCCACCTCAAGCGTAACGATTTTTCCTTGTACCTCTATGGGTAAATCCTGGAGTATTCCAAATGGACAAAAAAGTCTTTCATCAAAGGCTTTCAGAATCGTGGGTGATTGATTGATTGGTGGAGAACCAAGAGTTTTCCAACAAGCCAAAGACGTAATGCACGTAGACGCTCCCTCGTCAATCACCGTTCCAAAAATTCTGCCTTGATTTGACTAAAACGAGTATTTGAAAAGCCATTTGGTGTGGGAGTCTAGGTACAAATTTCTCGAGATCAAAGACAATAATATTATAGTCTTGAGGTTCAATAGTTCCAATAGATGATAATAGTAACTTCCTCTGAGCTGGACAAGATTGCAACACTTTGAGGGCTGACATTGTTGAAGGTGACATAACCAGATATTCAATAATGTTGTAGTTATGAGCGGCTCTTGCATGTGGATTGAAAGCCAATTTTCAAAGTACACTCAGACAGTTTAATTACTAAATCAGGATTAGGTTTCTCGATATGTAATGGTTCGGAAATAGGAGGAGTTGACACTAGAGGTTGACTGGATGATCCAATTTCGTTTCTAGTTATAGGACTCTTAGATCCATAATCTTGAGATAGTGTTGCCACCATGACCTGGGAGAACATCATCAGGATATCCGCCGATGGATTGGAAGAAGATCCATTGTGAGAAATCATTTTTTTGTCTTGTGATGGAAAAGGATCTTTAAGAACAACGGATGTGGGTGAACCTTTGAAAAATTTAGATACCTTGGCCCGATGCGGGCACTCTTTTGTGTAATGATCCTCGTCACAAATAAGACAGGGATAATGAGGTTTCCTTTTTTCGTTAGATGGTTCAGTTTTTACTACTTTCTCTTTTGAAGAATTTTTTTTTTTTTACCCTTACCTTTCTTCTTACTCCTGGATTATTTTGTTTTGGTAGTAGATGAATCTACGATATGGATTTCGGCAGAAGTTTCTAGAGAAGAGTCTCATTTGGGTGAATCAGGTAAAGTTATGATTGGAGTAGTAGATTTGGATTGTTTATTTTTACTCTTTGATGTGCTAACTGTACCAATTACACCATCTGTGGCATGAGAACCAGAAGGAGTTGTAGTAAGTTGACCTAGGTGAGGTAAATCAAGAATTTTTTCATACTAGGTACCAGATTGTGTGTAAACAAGGTCTATATATTGGGCTTGAGTGATAACATGTTCTTATATTACAACGCCTCCTTTAGCTGCATCTTCAGTAATCTTAGGGATTAATGATTTTATAAATGATTCAACAAAAATTTGATCCAGGATGAAAACTTTGACTAAACAGCGTCTATGTCGCCATTTGTAGATGTGATCTGAAATCTATGTAGATGTACTTTATTTAAGTGAAGTCAAAAGTTTTGTGTCATTATCATAACAGACTGGTAACTGAAAATGAGTAATGAAAGAAGTTGCTAAAGCATTGAAATTGTTGAAAGAGCCTTGTGGTAACTCAATGTACCACTTTGCGGCTAAGCCAATCAAAGTTCTCTAAAAAATTATAAAACAAATGGAATCATCAATCAAAGAGTTGGATGCACACCATAGATGATAATTCATAACATGGTTTGAGGGATCATCTCCTGGATTTCCTTCAAACTTCAGAATGTCACTGGGAAACTTACTAGGAATGGCTGGCCAAAACGACAAATAGTAAATCAGATCATTCGTTAGCCGAGACAAGTTTGGTAAATCTAAAGTTGCTATAAAAGGTAACTGCCTGTTAGGGTCTTGCTAGGCGAATTGACAACCCTGAGGGACAATTTCAGTACCTGGAGGAGGGTATCTAGGAAAACCTGTGATAGCTTGAGCAGTTGGAATTAGCACACCTCTAGGATATCCAGTGGTAGACATACCGAATTGGGGTTGAATTGGTATCTGAAATGTATAACCACGATATGGTTGACTCTGAAAATATGGATTTTGTCACAGTTTTCCATATTGCAATTGGCCATGAAATGGTTGGCCTTGAAATGGCTGGCCTCGAAAAAATTGACCTTGAAGAGGTTGACCTACCAGGGGTTGTCCCTAAAGAGGTTAACCTGCAAAAGGTTTCCCTGAACAGGTTGACCTACAAAGGGTTTCCCTTGAATAGGTTGACTTGTTTGCATAGTTTTAAAAAAAGTCAAAATATCACACCTAAGGCCTCTAAAAGTAATCAAACAAATGAACATGTGCTACAAAATATAATAAACAATCCACACAAAAACAATATTTTTCCACAATAAAATCACTATTTGGTGATGAAATTCAACCTCGTAGAGATTAATGTGGAAAACTAGCAGTCAGAATAGTTACACTAACAACCCTCTTAATGAAACAGTCTGGTGCAAGTAACTCCACTATGCCATCTCGAAGTTAATACTACCCTCTGAAAATTCTAAGTGAGTCTATTAAACGTCTGCTCCAAGTACAGTGGGACCTTCCCTCCACTGTCACCTTGGGAAAAATCCTAAATATTATAGCCACTGCGATTACCAACTGAGACAATTCAACCAGGGGAACAGTGTGTGGCCTGATATACACGCAAGGGTAGAGTATCAAAGCTCAATCCCCTTGAAAGTTCCTCGACATGTTAAATATGAGGTTTAGTAACAAGTGATCCCAGGCTCCTCGACAATGTTTAATTTGAGGTTTATCGTTTGTCATACGTGCACATATTCTATCTTTACCAATGGAGTAGGTATGATTACTCCATTGGGTCCGACATGACCTAATGCTTGACTCTTTTAAAAAGAGCTTCCCAGAGAAATATTGCAAAAATTGGGTTTTTCTCTACCGTAATATGCTATTTTTTTGTTTATCTGCTTTTGAAAGTTAATTTCTCCCTATTCCAAAGCACTAATCCTGAACTAGATTGGTGGAAAGAGCCATAGAAAATGTAAAAATATATAGATTAATTTTATTAAACTCTATATTAATTTGGATGTTTTTTACATAGAGGAGTATGGAAATGAACCTCAATGATGTTTTGACCGACTCAAAAAATTACTCTAAATGCATCAACAATGAATATGCAATTCTTCATTTCCATGAATTCCTAGTTAAGGGAAGGTAGAAAGATTTTTGAACTCAAAGAAGTGCAAATTCCCTAAAACATCCCATAACATTTTTTTTCATTAAGAAATCAATTTCACTTTGAAGCATAAAAAATATCACTTTGTAATGAAAATATTTGTTGATTCAAAGCCAAAATATACAATTTCATGAGCAAACAATCTTTCAATTCTTTAAAATAAAAAAACAACTAGAAAAACCCTAAAAATTATAAAAACTTTTCAAAAAATGAAATCTATTAACTAATAATATAACTGATGATACATATGATTTTACTTTCATGATTTCTTTTAGTTGAAAGAAAAATAAATCGTTTTTCACTTTAACAAGAAGAAGAAATTTCATAAAAGACTAATTTTTGAGACAAAACACACTTCACTTATCTAGATGTTTTCCTTTGCAAATGAGAAAAAACAATCACTCAAAAAAGTAGGACTAACAAAACACCTGGTATCTCCAGAGGGAAATGACAGAAAAAAAGTGATCTAGGTAGTGAATCTATCTTCCCAAATAGAGAAATTTATCAAACCAGGGCAAACCCTACTCGAAAATGCAAAAGGGATGATTTCTCAAAAAGACACTAAGGTAATGAAGAAGAATTCACAAACAGACTCTGAGGGTTGGTATAATTCAGGTTGGACCTTTATAAATTTATCATCAGACTTTGTGGAAGAGATTATTCATTTTTTCAAAAATTCCCATGGGGTGCATGGGTAGTTAGTGAAAACCAATGTGCATGCGCATTGTATTAAATTGAGAACTTGTAAAACATGTGCTTTGTTTATGAAAGAAAATCGTGCGGGGTAGAAAAATTTCAAATAAATAAACACAAGGTGTTCTAATTCAGAGGAACTAAAAATTCATAAACCCAACAACATTCAAACATAATGAAACTAGAAAAATCAGAGAGCTAAACCAAAAAGGACCAAGAGAAAACTAAGCTTGTTCCCTAGCGGAGTTGCCAATTTTTTTCTAGATAAATCCCTCTTGCGGACAAGAGTGATCTCCCTAGTATCCCAACAGATAACTAGAAACAAAAAAACATGTGAATATCTCTTTCCCTAAGCTATTAGCATTTAGATTATCAAAACTAGAAAAGAGAGGATAATGCTCTTACCTTTCAACGAGATGTTTGATGAAGACCTTTCCTTTTGTCCGGAATAAGTCCTTCAATGTTGATAAGAACCTACAATCACAAACATGCAAAAAATAAAAATCACCTGCAGTATATAATAATCCAAATACCAACTTAACTTAATGATCAAGGAGAGTAAGAATTTTCATTTTTTTAATGAATCTGAAAACAACACAAGGAGAAAAATTATCCAAATGTATTATCAAGAATATAAAGAGCAATCTTAAAACCAGGCCTTGATGTCATATAGATTCCTCCCATATGCCTTTCCAATCTTCCCCCTTGGTTTAACAAGATTTCCACTCTAGAATGACCAACATAATATTATCTTAAGTGAACCCCCTAACCCTGAAGTTTCAGCTCAAATTATAGGAGAAATTGAGGAGGTTTCAGATCCACCAAAAGAGGAGTGTGATCCTCAAATGAAGGGATTACGGTTCCTTGATCCAAGGGGATAATTTCCATGATTGGAGGGATATAGGTTGAATTGGAACGACTCAAGAGGCTTTTAGTTGGAAGAATGTGTGCCCAATTATGCTTCTAGAAGTTAATTTTCCCTTTTACTTTCTTTTAAATGGGGTGCACAATTTTTAATTGAAAATAGAGCATATATGCCCATAGGTAATCTTACGAATATTTGCGCATGTGCAGGAAGTAACTGCAACAAGGGCGCAGGAAATATTTAAGAGTATTTGAGAGCTTTTTTCCAGTTTCCAAGACTTATTTAAGGAATATAAGTTATTGACTTCTAAGGATGCATGAGTATGGATGGTGATAGATCCATATTGACTGTCAATTTTCCTTAACACGTTTTTTATGAGCTTCAGAAGTTAATGCAGCGGTGTGGCGAGTCTCATCTAATTGTGCTAAGTATAAGAAGCATTGTTCCTCTTCAGAGGTAGCTGGTAATAACTCAATGGCTAGTTTTAGCGACGGAATTTCACATTCAATGGTTAAAACAACTGCCAAACCATAAACGAGTTGAAGAGTAAATACTGTAGATGTTTTTGCACAGGTACGATATGCCCACAATGCTGAAAAACACATGGTGTGCCAATTTAATTTATGACTTCCTACAATCCGTTTAATCATATTGGTTAAAACTTTGTTTACAACCTCAACTTGTCCATTGGCCTGTGGGTAATATGGTGTCGAATTATCATGGAGTAGGCTAAGCTGAGTGGAAATTTCAGTCATCATAATGTTTCAAAAGTGGAAACCATGATCCGTAACGATGGCTTGAGGGACACCGAACCTAGCAACCACATGATTGAATATGAAAATAGTTGCAGTTTCGTCGTCATCCTTAAATGTAGGCATCGACTCGGCCCATTTTGTAAAATAATATACAGCGAGAATAATATACCCATGCCCCCCAGCCAAGTGAGGATTACATGTAATGAAATCGACTCCCCATTTGGAAAATACACTGATAGCTGTGATTGGGTGAAGACGAGCACGAGGTGCACGCATATTTCAATCAAAATTTTGACAATTGTGACATTTTCTATCCCCAAGGATACAATCTTTGAAGAGTGACAGCCAAAAATAGCCAGCATGCCATAAATTTTGGGTTGTGGCAAACCCATACATATGACCACCACATGCTCCAGAATGGCATTCATTTAAAACTTTTTCGGCTTCTTCATGAGTTAAACAATGTCGAAAGAAAGAATCGGCACCATGACAGTAAAGAGTGTCGCCAACAATATTGTATTGTTGAGGTTGGTATCGAATCCTACGTCGATCAAAGCGTGAAATTTCAGGCCAAAAAGTTTGGGTTTGAAGATATATATTGATATCTCCATACCAAAGATACAATGTGTTGATCAGAAATAGAGATTCATCGGGGAGATAGTCTTCTGCCACAATTTCGGATTCAGTGTAGGGAAATTCACACATAAGTTCAGCAAAGACTACTTATTTCTTGGATTTTCATTTTTTAAATTCCAAATCGAAGTCTTGTATAATAACTATCCATTTTGAGTATTTTCCCCCTAGAAATTGTTTAGTCAAAATGTACATCATAGGGTTGCAGTCAGATATCACAGTTGTTTTGTGTAATAGTATGTAGTGACAGAATCTTTGGACAGCTTGAACGACTTCCACGGCAATTTTCTCCACATGCGTATACTTGATCTCGGTCGATGTAAGGTTCTGACTTAAGTAATAAATTTCATTTCCAGATTCATCCTCTTGAACTAAGACCATTCCAATGGTGAAATCGGACGCAGCTAAATACAAAAATTAATCTCGGTGATAATCAGGTGGATGCAACAACGATGCATTTTTCAACGCATGTTTAATTGCATTGAAATATTTATCGTCAAGCTCATCCCAAATAATAGGAACATCATGTTTTAATAACCGAGCGAAACCTTTAGTTAACTCTGCATAATTAGGGATAAAACAATGTATAATTTTTTCTTTCCCTTGTAAACTCTGGAGTTGGAAAAGAGTAGAAGGAGGAGGTAAATTGACAATGGCCTCAACCTTCAAAGATTCGACATGAATGCCTTCTTTAGAAACAATGAAACCAATAATTCATCCTGGTTGTACACAAAATACACATCTGTTTGGATTCAAACAAATATTTTAATGCCTACATCGCATAAAAATGGCAATTAAATGTGTAGGGTGATCTTGCCGGCACATAGAATGAGCATGTAAGTCATCCAAGTAAGGTTGTAGAATATTTTTGATGTAGAGAAATGTGTAATACATGGCCCTTTGAAAAGTGGCGCTAGATTTTTTCAATCCAAAACATAATTTACAATATGAAAATTCCCCCCATGGACAAATACATGTTTTTTTGGGTTGATCAACAGGGATTATGTTTATTTGATTGTAACCAGAAAATCCATCCATAAATGAAAAGATTTCATTTGCATCACAATTATCAACAATTTGGTCGATGTAAGAGGTGAGATAATTATCTTTGGGACAAGATTTATTAATATCCCTATAATCGACACATACTTTGATAGTTCCATGTTTCTTGATCATTGTAACTATGTTGGATACCCAATCCGTCAATTGAATAGGAAAAATAAAACTTGCACGAAGTAGTTTCTCAACTTCAGCTTTAATAGCAACATCTTTTTGCGGATGTATTGGATGTAATCTTTGTCTAATAGGTTTAGCATCTAGGTATATATTAATTTCATGAATTACAATCCTAGGATCAATTCCTGGCATTTCTTCATAAGACTAGGCAAATATGTCTCGAGATTCCTGAAATAGGGCTTTGTACACGTTAATTTCATCAATTGAGCATGAGGCACCTATATGAATGTTTTCAGTTATTCCTTTTTTTATTGATATGTCAACTGGAATTGTTGCCGAAAAGTTTCCTAAATTTGCCTTAGAATCCGAAAGAAGGATTTACATAGGATTTTGAGGTTCCTTAACATATTCAAATGGAAAGATAATTGAAAATTCATTTTCCACTCTATCAAGGTTTGGTAGAAAAGAAGAGCGATGGTGAAGATCGTCCCAAGGTAATTCATCCAACGACAAAATTTCCATAAAAAGACATCACTTGAAAATATGTGTTGAAAAGGATCAGAAAAAGATGTTGTGGTTAAACCTAGTGGAGAAGAAGACTCATCACTGATCACATTCACTTGATCAGTGTCGGCTGATGAAATCTCAAAAAGCAATTGCACTGCTACATATGCCAATTCATATGGACTGAAAGGAATTTCGTTTCCGTAGTAGTGCAATTCAGATTCTAAAGGCGCAATGCATGAGTCATCAAATGGCATTGTGCTTGATGTAATCATGTTGATATTGGAAATAGTATGAGGAATGTTAGGAGGATGTATAGCGAAAGTTCCCATAAGAGCGTAATCCTTAACTAGTCCTACTCCAACTTCTTTGTAAGGGATAACTGAATTTCCAACATATGGGATACTATCCGTAGAGGCATGATCGAAAATTTAATAAGACAAATGATCAATTTTGACAATATTTCCTTTATGAGGAAACGTGATTAATTGAAAGACTGATGAAACGACAGTTTTCATAGCATAAGACCAACTCCATCCTAAAAGAAGGTTGTAGTCAAGAGGGGCATCAATGACTTCCACCTCAAGTGTAGCAGTTTTTCCTTCTACCTCTATGGGTAAATCTTGGAGTATTCCAAATGGATGAAAACCTCTTCCATAAAATGCTTTCAGAGGTTTGGGTGACTGATTGATTGGTGGAGAACCAAGAGTTTTCCAAAAAGCCCAAGACATAATGCACGTAGACAATCCCTTGTCAATCACTGTGTGAAAAAATATCCTATATTTGAGTAAAACAGGTATTTGAAAATCCATTTGGTGTGTGAGTCTAGGCACAAAGTTCTCGAGATAAAAGACGATAATATTAAAGTCTTGAGGGTCAATCGCTCCAATAGCTGATAATAGTAACTTCCTCTGCGCTAGACAAGACTGCAGCACTTCAAGGGCCGACATTGCTGAAGGTGACATAGCAAGATCTTCAACACTGTTGTAGTTCTGAGCGGCTCTTACATGTGGATTGAAAGTTGATTATCGAGGTACACCTTTGGCAGACGGTTTAATTATTATATCAGGACTAGGTTTCTAGATACGTAATGGTTCAAAAATAGGAGGATTTGACAGTGGAGGTTGACTGGATGATCCAGTTTCATTTCCAGTTACATGAATCTTAGATCCATAATATTGAGATCGTATTGAAACCATGACCTGGGATGACATCAGCAAGATATCTACCAATGAATTGGAAGAAGATTCGTTGTGAGAAATAATTTTTCTGTCTTGTGATGGAAAAGGATCTTTAATAATAGCGGGTGTGGGTGAGCCTTTGACAAATTTAGATACCTCGGCCTAATGTGGGCACTCTTTTGTGTAGTGATCCTCATCATAGATAAGACAAGTATAGCAAGGTTTCCTTTTTTCGTTAGATCGTTTGGCTTTTTCTTAATTCTCTTTTGGAGAATTTTTTCTTTTTTGGTTTTACCCTTCCCTTTCTTCTTACTCCCAGATGATTTCATTTTGGAAGAGATGAATATACGACATGGATTTAGGTAGAAGTTTTTATATAAGAGTCTCCTTTGGGTGAATCAGGTAAAGTTATGATTGAAGTAGTAGATTTGGATTGTTTCTCTTTACTCTTTGATGTGCTAACTGTACCAATTACACTGTTTGCGGCATGAGAACCGGAAGGAGTTGCAGTAAGTTGACCTAGGCGAGGTAAATCAGGATTTTTTTCATACAAGGTACCAGACTATGTGTAACAAGGTCTAGATATTGGGCTTGAGTGATAACCTGTTCTTATGTTACAATGCCTCCTTTAGCTACATATTCAGTAATATTAGGGAATAATTATTTGATAAATCATTTAGCCAGAATTTGATCTGGGATCAAAACTTTGAATAAAAGGTGTCTATGTCGCCATTCGTGGTTGTGATCTGAAATGTACATAGATGTACTTTGTTTAAGTGAAGTCAAAAATTTTGTGCCATTATCATAACGGACTGGTAACTGAAAATGAGTAAGGAAAGAAGTTGCTAAGGCATTGAAATTGTTGAAAGAGCCTTGTGGTAACTCAATGTACCACTTCACGGCTAAACCGATCAAAGTTCTCTGAAAACGTCTTAAACAAATGGAATCATCGATCAAAGATTTGGATGCACACCATAGATTATAAGTCATAACATGGTTTTAGGGATCCTCTCTTGGCTTTCCTTCAAACTTCAGAATGTCACTGGGAAACTTAGTAGGCATGGTTGTCCAAAATGAAAGATAGTAAATTGGATCGTTCGTTAGCCTAGAAAAGTCTGGTAAATCTAAATTTGCTAAAAAATTTAACCCCCTATTAGGGTCTTGCTAGTGAATTAATAACCTTGAGGGACAATTCCAGTACTTGGAGGAGGGTATCCAGGAATACCGGGGATAGCTTGAGGAGTTGGAATTGGCACACCTCCAGGATATCCAGGGGTAGCCATACCAAATTGGGGTTGAGATGGTATCTGAAATGTATAACCAGGGTATATTTGACTTTTGAAAGATGGAATTTGTCACAATTTTCCATATTTCAATTCGCCTTGAAATGGTTTGCCTTGAACAAATTGACCTTGAAGATGTTGACCTACTAGGGGTTCTCTCTGAAGAGGTTGACTTGAAAAAGGTTGCCCCTGAAGAGGTTGACCTAAAAAGGGTTGCCTTGAATAGGTTGACCTACAAAAGGTTGACTTGTTTGAATAGTTGTTGTGCTAGGTTGTCCCAAAGATGCTTGAGGAAATGACTAGATTATACCTCCAGTTTGATGGGTAATAGTATCAGGGATATCTTGTGTAACAGTTAGCGTTGAAATTTGAAGGATCATAGCAACAAAAACTTGGAGAACTCCTGGGATGGGTGTACCTAGTTTTTGAACGGATGTTTGCATAGCAGATTAGATAAGAGTACTAGGAATACTCATACCATATTGCTGACTACTTGGCACAGATGCCCTTGGGGTAATTTGAAGTGCACCTTGAACAGGTTGTTGGACTTGGGTGTAACCAAATTATCTAAATGGCTTAGAAGGTTGATTATAATGCATTTTTGGGGTAGGTTGCAAAGGTTTTTGAGTAAACGAGGGGTTCCACATAGTGTTTATCCCTAGATAATGAGTTCCCATTGAGGGTTGTGACGCATAGGGTTGACCATAACCAGTTGGAGGCATTGGACCATAAGTTTGATAATTACCAGGAATAATCGACCCTACAACCGTCGGATGGGTTCCAGTGAAAGGTTGTCCTCCCTAAAAAGGTTGTTTCTCTTGAAGAGACTACTTCCCTTGAAGAGGTTCTTGCTTGTTATCACTCCATCTGATCTCCGAAGGCTCAGAAGGAGACCAACAAAGGCAACCACAGACCGCTTTGGCCTAGTAGCTAGCCCTACTAGGCAGGGGAGGGCTCTCTCCATGAGATCACAGCCATATTTACTAGATACTGAGGATTTTAGGCTAGTTATAGTAAGCTCTAGGGTTTTGTTGATTGATTTTGAGTGTTGGATGATGAATTAGGCCAAAGAAAGACTAGGTCAAGGCACTGAGGATCAGAATTGCGGATATCTTATGGGGCAAGGTAGGCACATACTTTAACACATGTAGGTGTCTTAATGAGTGGATTATACTGGTAGGGTTTTCAAAAAGAGCATGGAAATCATGAATTCTTTTCAATAAGAAGAAAGTGAAACAAATTGTAACTATTCCTCCAAAACAGAGCATAAGCTTAATGAATTATGTCTTTCTGACTTCGGAAAAAAAATACATTTAGAAATGGAATTAATATGAAATCACAATACATTCAAACATATTTAAACATAAGAGGAAACACTGCTAAAACACATTACCACAGGAATCCCACCAAAATAGCTGCAACTATGTGTTGAGCCCTCAGAATTCCGCTGCCAAAACATGGGGGAAAACCACCCGATCAGGACCTTAAAGCAACTCCTTTTCTGTTTGGTGTAGTGGCTCCGACAGGGGATAATGGGACCAATTTCCCAATAAGGATTATTTTGAGGGTATTGTGAATATATCATGCAAATGGATATTGATTTCAATCTATATGCATCTATCTAAACTATTTAATTTAATATATACCCGGGGTTTTTTTCCTTTATGCGATCTAAAATGATATCTTTCAATTGTCAGTAATATAGATCATTTAATAGCTGAAAGAGATGAAAATTATGTAAAATTATTATTCTAGCAAAGTAGTTTTCATAGAAGAATTGTGAAAGAAATATCGCATTTATCAGTGTGATTACATATTCAATAAGAAATCATATCTAAATATTAGAACAGAAGTGCATGTAATATTTATATATGATGACGTTTCAAATATATAATGCAATAAAAAGATGATTGTCAATCTATGAAGTAAGAATTAATAAAAGTGAATATAAGTACCATATGTACGAAGTTCTACTCATGTAAACTGACAGTAATGAATCTACTCCTTCTCACTTTCAAGATATTTAAAGAGTACAGTAGTGCAACATCAGTTAAACATCTTTAATTTTCAAAAGATAACAAATTTGTTCCATTAATTCATCAAAGCACTCACAAACTTACAATAGTGCATTCTTTGCAAATGTTTTTGACAAATTTCTGGACCCTTCTCTAAATTCATGAGAAGGGTTTAAATACTAAACTAACTATAAACTAAAATAGATTATTACAAAATTATAGAGGAGGTTTCAAACAACCTTCCTCAAAAAGCTAACTTAAACTATAATCTAGGAAACTAAACTAAAAATTCTGATTTATGATTCCTACCCTTTCTTCTGAATGTGGTCACAAAGTTGACAAATATCTAACATTGCTTTAAGCTGAGTTGGCTGCGATATCCTTGATTCGATATGTCCCTTGAAAATAGAATTTGAGAGTACTGACTGAGATCTCTTCGTTGAATCTGTAAGAGATATCAACGTCTGATGCTGATGATAAGGTTTGATCAGAAAATTCCAGTAATTTTCTTGATCAAACTTATTTACCTTTTTAATAATTTCCTCCTGTATATCTGCTCTCTGCTTCCATTGTGTTTCCACCTGTCTTATTTCTGAGAACACATCAGATCTGTTCTCCTTGAGAATTTCTGCTCTAGACATTTGTTCACACATAGATTCAATAATCTCACTTGATATCTTGGATGCCTTCGCTGCTTCTTTCTCTACCTGTTTGATTTATGTTTCCCATTATCTACATAGAATTTCTTTGTGAAGCGTATCTACTTGAGGTAGATTAGCTTCCTTCCCTGAATCTGATACTTTCCATTGGATGTGTTCTTCAATTTTATTCTCAAGTCTTTCACATTCAAGTCTCTGGATTGCTATCTGTTGGATCGGTATTTTATTTGAATTAAAATAAGAGTCAATTATTGAAGCTTGATGAAAAAACACTTCTTGTTCTTTCTTTAACTTAGTGTTTAAATCCAGTGCTTCTTTGATAAATTTCTCTAATTGTGGTTGGCTTTGTAACTTGGTCATTGTTCCTTCCAGTTGTGCTTGTTTTTCATTAATCTGTGTCTGATGCTGCAATTTGAGGCTTTCAAAATATTTATGAATTTGGGTTGTGTTTACTTTGACTTTCTCACTAGAATTAGATTTCTCTTTATTCAACAACTTCTCTAGTTCTTGTACTTTGGCTTCTTTTTTTTTCTTTTAACTACAGCCTTATAACTAGGACTGTAGAAAATATCCAACAAAGGAATATCTTCAATTTGTAGAACTATATGATATGTAGGGTAGGTCGTTATGATTTCTTTATCATGCATTGTTGGAACTCTTTGTAGTGGATTAATAGTTTCCACTATCTTCTGGGAGGGTTCAGGTGCCTAGAAACTTGTTTCCTGGTCAGTATTGGGATTCTCTTTAGGAGTTTTTATTGCTTCAAAAAAATCCTTCCATTCATCTATAAGATCTTTTGTTTATGGTGAACTGGACTAATCTAGTATATTATGATTGTGCTGAACTACTTGAGAATCTGATTTTGTTCCATTATTTCTCTTTTCCTCTAGCATCTATATCTCGTGGATTACTTGGTCAATTATCTTTTCTGGGCTTTCCTTTTTATATTTAGATTCATTGTCAGAGTGATCTGAATTATGAGATTTTTGCTGTGACTGACCTGATTCATCTTCAGACATATCTTTTACTTCTTCATCCAAGCTGATACTTGGAGTGTGTTTGTTGTCATCTTCAATAGTTAAAAAATTGAGAGGGACTTTCTCTAGTCTCTTGTTTCTGTACCTTTGGAAAGCTTCAAAATCATCTCGACTTAGCTGGCTGGATGCATACTTGATAATGTCTGAAAAATTTTCCATGCCCTGGAATAGATCATCAAATCCATCTTTCTCCTTTACAAAAGGCTTTAACTTAAGCTCTGTGATGTAATTTTTAATTACATCATTTGGATCATATAACCTTTTTGGCATTACTGCCAATTTCAATAAATGAATGTTGGAAACTTCCTTGTAAGTATGGTCGATGTCAAACAGTGCAAAAGTGCCACACTGTACAGGGTAATTAGGCCAAATAGCCTTTTTAGCATCTTTCAGTTGTTTCGTGACACCATTAACAAGTTGATAGGCTATTTCTCTTGCAAGTAACTTATCGGGAACGTAATAGGGTAAAACATGGGGAAAAGAATAACTCCCAAATACTCTAATATATGTAAAATTCTCCTTTGCAAACCATCTAGCTACAGAAATAATGTCTGCATTGGCTTCTTCAGAAACCCTAGGGGCCTTTTTGTTGAAAATCATCGAGTGCATAGGCAATATGACTCTGTAACAGATTTTAGAGAAGTGTAACTGGAAGTCTGAATCCCAGAGTTCTCTATGGTGAATGTGAATTGGGGTAGGGTTTTGGGAATTCCATTTCCATCCCATGGTAGGAAAACTAGAAGTAAAATAGATAGCGTCCATGACATAGGCAGACATATAAAAGGGAGGTATTTCTCTGGATGAAATACTCCTTTTATTCCTATATTCGGTAATGTGTTTGGCTAGATTATCAGATAAGATGTTTTCCCAATTCAAGATTGATGAATTGATGATTGCATCAATTAGGGGAACCCAATCTATTGAGAATCTAGTGCTATCAGGTCTGGAAAATAATCTACATAACATACCGGCAACATAACCGTAAGGATTAGGAATTTGGGTAATTGGGTACGTACCAAGCTTATCTTGCTTCAACTTCCCCTATTCCTCCTTCCATTATTTGATGACTTTGATAAGATCTGGATGTTATCCTCTAAATCTTTGCAAAAGGTCTTTTTCATTTTTCCGCTATGGGGGTGGTAGATGATACATTGTTGTTAAATCTTATGCCCTGAAAGAGCCCATAGTTTCTCCCTTCGAATTCTTGAACATTCTATCTTCAATGTCTAAGTGATCAATTACCCACTTAACCATGTCTATGTAAGGGAGAATCTTTGGTCTTGCAACTATCATGTGGACGTATGAGCATGCAACGTCAAAAAGAGTTGCGTCGGAGGTAGATGTCGTGCCTATCAAAGAAACTTTGGTTATCACCTATGGTCCTTCGCTTTCAAAAATATTATACATTGCCTCCCATGTCGAACTGTCGCAATATTTGTTGCAGATGGTATCTGAAAATAAGGGAGACATCTATGTATCTTCAGTAGATGACGTCTGAGGAATCTCTTTGCCTTTTTTTCTCATTTTACTCTTCCTCAATCCGTTAACTAGTTTCCTCAAAACAGAGCGAATTTTACAAGTATAGAGAATCAGAGAGACAAATCTATCATTTATCTCAAACACATGCAAGCAGATATAAATCTATCAAGATATAACATCAATCATCAATCATAATCTCTGAATTAATATCTCATACACCTTCACGAGTAAAATATATCAGTCACTTTAAAGTCGTTAAGATCTCGAATTTAATTTTGATATTACACAAGTTACTTCACATGCTTGATCCATTAAATGTCATCGGTGCATGTATCGAAAGTCATAATTTATAACCATTTGTAATACTTAACCTTAAATATTTCGAAATGTGATCTACGCAAATCGTAGATCACAACTTTTATAGGATAACAATTTGGTGTATGTTATAATCTGTGCGAAATGAGAATTGTGCTTTTTTGCAAAACTTAAGTGATTGTGATTGCTGAAGGTATAATATTCATTTCTTTATTTGCTCGTCGGGTCCGCGAAGTCACAACTTATATCGATTTTCTTTTAATGTTTTCGATTGATTAAGTGAGGTGCGATGTGATAAAGTAAATATAATGGTGATTGAAGTTTTTGCAAAGTTCAAACATATCTTCGGAAAAGTTGAGCGCATATCACAGCTCGCACATTTTAAAGTTTATGAGTCTTTGAAATTCATAAGATATGCGATTTGCAATGTGCTCAAAAAATATTGTTGTGAAAACTTTAAAAGAAAACATTTGTTTCCTAAGTTTTTTGTTTAAAAAATTAAAATAATTTCCTATTTATTTCTAAAGGGTCCCTATTTATAAAAATAAATGGGGGGTTTTTGTATAGCACAACACTATGTCTATTAGTTCCTGCCAAAAATGATTGATTAAACTAGTGTTCAAAGATCAATTACACAACATCCAACAACATCCAGCCTTTGCAATGAGAAAGGAGGTGAAAGATATAGACCAAAACAAACTTCTCCCACCCTCAGGGGTCGAATCCCTGACTTGTGGAGCTTATCCCCAAAATTCTCAACTAGAAACCCAAACACTAGGGAGGTCAACAAACTCATCCCTACCTTTGGTGAAACTAATTCATTTGTCCCAAAAATACATTTTTATCCAATGTATCTACCTCTAGTAACTAAAAGTGACTTAATTACATTTACAACGATTAATTACATCAGTAAAATTCATCAATTATGTGACCATACTGAGAAATCTACAAAATTATGAAAATATTAAGCAATTGGCAAAAGCGTAGCACCATTGGCAAAAGCACGGCGCCTTTGACAAAAGCGCGATGCCAACTACAAGGTCACTTTTGGAGGACTTGTTAAAGTCCAAATTGAGCCCACAATATCTCATTGGAAATTTGCCCATGTCTAGTTTCCAAAAATTCCCTTATGTTATGAAAATGATGAAGTTAAGGCCCTAAAAACTGAAATCTCCCAATATTGGTCAAAAGCATAGCGCCAGCCTGAAAAATGAGGTAGAAAGGTGATTTTTTGGATGTTTTTAGCCATTTCTCCCTGTCAAAATGTCCAATTTTGATGTGCCAATAGTCAAAATTTGATTTATAGGGCCTTATAAATCCAATGGTGCTGACCATTTGTCATTTTGAGGCTCCTAGAAAAATCATAGCGCCTTAGGCATTGCGTTTTTGACAAGTGGATTGTGCTGAAAGTTTGTCAAAATTTGGAAAAATGCCCAAAACTGCAAAAAATTACCCAAAAACCTTCAAAATTGGTAGATTAAGTGTTGATTAAGTGTCTCAAGCAATCAAGGATGCATCAGCAAGTATGTCAAGTTTTCCCTTGTCCTTTTTCTTGGCTAGGGTTTCCTTCAGTTTGTCCTTCAACTGCTTGATCTTGATGTTGCAAATCTGATTTCTTGTGTTGTACCTATTGGCCATGTTTTCAAGCATGTATTTATCCTTGTTTTCCTTCTGAAGGAGCTTATCAAGGTGAAGGTTCACTTTATCTATCCATATTTCTCTATCATCCTCAATTTCCTTTGTAATCCTTTCTTCAAATGTGAGCTTTTTTGCTTCAAACCTTTCTCTCTCCAATGTTCTCTTAAGACCTCTTGTTCTTGGTCTTTTCCTAGTGGCTTGAGAAATATCATGGTCAGAATCATTAGCAAGGTCAAAGTCATCATCAACCATCACTTATTTACCTTTGTCATTTTGCCTCTTAGCCTTCAACAACTCCAATTCCAAGAGCACTTTCTTGTCACTCAACTGTTTGTTCTCTTGCTCAAAAAAGGAGATGATATATCTTGCTATATCCAAGTTGTCTTGCAGCTCTTTGATTTTGGCATCTTTCTCTTTGATGATCAGGTTTGAGGTTTCATGATCATTTTGGACATCCAAGTCCACCAAGTCAAGCACTCTTTCTTCCTCATGAAGATCTTCCTCCTCATGAACAACTGCATCGTCTTACTACTCATCCTGATGTACATGCTTTGTTGATGAAGAAGGCAAGGTGTTAGGAATCTGTAATTAGCAATATTGGCAAAGTCCAATCACAGAAACAACATCGTTTCAACCACTTTGGGATTCTAGGATCTAGCCCTCCTGAATCCGGAGAGGGATCTCTCCAACAAGTGCAAAGATGGATTTGTCTTTGAAGTTTGGGGTAATGATATTAGGCTAGTTATGAAGGCCAAGGGTTTGTTTTGTTTTTGGATGGTTGAGCAAGATTACTGTTTGAGGGAAAGTCCTAAATGGAAAGAGTTTCAAAGGTGAGAAGTTGCAAGCAATGAGAGTAAGCTTCGGCCAAAAAGATATATAATTGTAGGTTTTAGTCCATTGGGCTATGGAGTCATAATAGGATTTAATTGGAACAGCAAGAGGCAAGAGTGGTCCATGGGGCAAGTCATCTATGTCTAAGGATCTCTTTGAAGTTTGAATTATGGAATGAAATGGTACAATAAGAAGGAGAATTTAAACAGATGAGGAACAAAGAGCAGCCCAGGATCTGGTAAGTACTTCTAAACTAGCCAACCTTTGACATAGACTCAAGAAAAACATAAAGTAAACTAGGATCTGGTAAGTACTTTTAAACTAGCCAGCCTTTGATACACTTTCAATAGAAAACATTTAAAAAAAAAGGGAAACTTGAAGGCAACTGTTGGAGTAGAAACTAGCGAGCCAAGCTCACCACAAATCCTCTCCTAGCTCTGCTTTACTTGGTTACTTTCAAGACAAACACAAAGATAACACAGAATGGCCTAAGATCTGGTAAGTACTTCTAAACTAGCCAGCTTTTAACACATTCCAAGGGAAACATTCAGACAGTCTTTGGGGATAAAACTAGGACCAAGGCACACCATATCTTCCTTAGTTCATCTCTACTTAACTAATACTGAACATAACATTCGAGAATAATATTTAGCTAAGGCAATAAGACGAGGGAACGCCAACATTCTTATGCTTAAACTGAAATAAATCATTCCTAAATAACACAGATTGGAAGAAAACATGTAAATAAATATTTTCAGTCAGAGAAGGGTACTGATATACAGTAGGTCCTAACTCTATGCATGTTGTTCTTTATAAGAGAAGATGAACACAGTGAAAACAGAAACAAAATAACAAGTTATAATGAGAAAAACATCACCGTCAACATAGACCAGGATTCCATAAATCAGCTTGTATTGATGCTCCAAACCAGTTACAGCTTTAAGTCCAATGCTTTAGTTTAGCAATCATCTACTCGTCTCAACCTAACTTATCTATCACAAGCAGAGCTCCAAGGGCCAGTGAACACTATTTACAATCAGAAGTTTAAGCTCAAATTTACTTCAAAGTTCTGCAACCAACAATTGCTCATCTTCTACAGAGGTATTTATAGAAGAATGAGGACGTGAGATCTGATAAAAGATCTCTCAGGATAATTAATAAAGAGTAATGACTTCTCGGCCTTTGAGGGGCTCGATGGAGAAGTTTACAGGTGTGTTACTGTATTAATTGATTTACATTTATGAATTAAGCTCGGTGGGAGCTTTTGTTGACTTTGAGGCCTAGTGTTATGTAGGAGTAAGTCTGCAGATATTTTTTCATTAAGTTTTATGTGCAGAATTAACTTCTCCGGATACGCTGAGGTGAATATCTGATTTCGAACAATAACTTCGGCCTCTGTTTGAATGCTTTGAGGCACAGGTGGCTTCGTGGTAGCTGGGAGGAATCAATTCGCCTTAGATGTGGCGGTGGAGGCCTTTCTGTCTATTGAACACTTATGTTTTTCTTTTAATTGTGTTTTAATTTGGGGGATTAGGCTTTTGATAATCAATCTTAGTTGTAATCCCCGCAAATCTATCTTCAATCTTCTATTCTGCTGTGCTCTATCTTCAAAACTGATACTCTTTTAATTGTGATTAAAATCACAGTGTCTTATTGATGTGCAGGCCACGCATGGCTCTTCAAGGCATCAATGCCCATGAAGCATTGACGAAACGTGGAGCAGAGCCCCGTGAGTGGTTCCTTTTGATAAATCAAAGGCGAGGGAATCGTCATTCCCAGCCTTCAGCTTTCTCGTTAATATGACGGAACAAACCATTCAAACCTGCAAAATATGAAAAGAATTAAAAAATCCTACGTTTGTGGGTTTAACTACTACAGAGGATGTGGGGAGGAGCGTAGCCGTTGGATGGCAGCATCCAACGGTGGAGATCAGCCAGGAGAAATAAAAAAGGAGAGGGGAGGGAAGAATTAGACGGAATGATCTGGGACCGTCCAATCTGGACACGTGGACAGTCCGGATGTAATCAGAGACATTCAATCGGCGGGGAAAGAAAATGCACAGCGTTGAAAACTCGTGATGCGATTGAGCGATGACCGTTGATCTGAGGATCAGATCAACGGTGGGTAATTAATTAGAGGGATGGCCGATCGGAGGGGAAAAACAAACGTACCGATCGAAAAATGCGATGTGATTCAGCAATCGGGGAGGGCGATGTGATTTAGCGTTGTCCGTTTGATCAGCCCAAGATCAACGGTCGAGGATTGCTTCTTAAAGCGAACGGGCGGAAAACCTTTATAGCATATGAAAACTCACAAATTTAATAACACAAAGGTTTCATGCATTGGGCAGGTTTATATATACGAAATGGATAGGCGCCCGACTGCGGGGCCTTGGTCTATATGGAATGTAACAGGCCCGGGGCGTATATAACAAAGGGCTAATTGCAATCGGAGCCTTGGGCTCGGGCTTTTCAATCTAACCATTTGATATTTTTCGATGCGATTAGCGCCTTGGGATCTTTAACATTTGGTCCCGGGTGAAAGTTATATGGAGTATAAAACGGAGGGGGCGGGGATATACATATGGGACCCAATCGCATCAGAAATTTTTATGCGGGTCTTTCAATCAACCCATTGTAAATTTCTCCGATGCGATTGCGCTTCGGGTCTTTCAATCAACCCATTTTTTATTATAAAATCGTTGTATGGGCGCGTTAGACCAAAACTTTGGATAAAAGGGTTTTATGTATTTACAAAGGAAAAAATGGATCGAGAATGAATATATATAATGACTTAGCGCCCGACTACGGGCACAAGGGTTTATGAAGTGATAATGTGATCGGGGAATGTAACACACAGGGCCAAATCGCATCAGAACTTTTTAAACATGGAAAACAGACTTATGCACTTGGATGTTTGCGATGCGATAAGCGTTGTGAGGTTTTAGCGCTTGGTTCCAGCCCCAAAGCGTATGGTGGGGAAGTGGTTAGGATTTAGCCCAAGGGGGCTTAAGTCCATAGTAATAAAAACTTGTTTTTTATGAAATTTTTCAAAGTTTTCAATGGATTTGGGGGTTTCGGTATAGTTAAAAAATGAGTTTTAAACTATGTAAAGAGGATTTTCATGAATGGAAGAAGGGGAACCATGAAAAATAGAGGAATTTTATGGAGAAAAATGGGAGCAAATGAAGGCTAGTTTCTGAGTGAAGGGAAGGGGAAAATGATGATTTTGCAGCAGTCTTTTCTCATGAAATCAGTAGAATTTCTGAGTATAAAAAGGGGAATAGTAGTGAAGATTTGGACAGAGGCATGAGGCCTTCAAGAGTCTTCAAGAGCCAACACTTTTTAGTAATAAAATTTGTTCCTTGAAGGCTCAAAAAAATTTTAGCCACCTTTTGCTATAACAAATTTTATAGGTGGCTAACGCAAGGTACCTTTCACAATTTGTGGAGAAAACACTTGCCTAGGCCCTATCTCATAGGTTTTGACCTCTTTGTCCTTTTTGGTCTTCTTCACTACAACCCTGCTAGATGACCATGTTTGTCTTTGAGACAATGATGCTGGTGGTGGAAATGGTCTAGCAGGCTGAGGTGGTGGAGTAATGAAGACATCATTCTCAATGAAGGTCTCCCATGCAATGTTCGGTTGATTGAGATGATGAAGGATAATTATTTTGATTAGAGAGTGATGGAAGAGGTTGTTCATCTGATGTTAATACTCTATGTTTTGCACTATGTAGGACATCTTACCAATACTCCTATACAAATAGTGAGGGATGTTGAGCAACTTCACCCTAGTGAAATGCATGAGAAACCTAATGTGATAGGTGTAAGTCTCGAGAATCTTCCCTCACAAGTGAAATATTCATGATGATCTTCATCATGGGAGAAAATATATAAAGTAGGTGACTAAAAGGAAAGACTTTATTTTTTTCATTTTTGTACCATGCTTTGAAATGGTTCATAATGCTAGGAATCTACATCTATGGCCTTAAACCATTTTTCACCCACATTGAGTATCCATGTGGCTGCAGTAATAATATCTATGGAGATGGTGAAGGTCACCCCTGCAATGGTCACTTGCTTGTCTTGGAGGTTAGAGATGAAAACTCTGGTCAAAGAAGGATGATGTTGTACTCTTTGGACCATCTCAAAGAAGTCAAAACAAGTACCTAAAACCCTAGAGGTAAGTACCTAAATTCATTGAAGTTCTGGATTAAAATGTTATTGTGTGAAAAGGGTATATTATGGATGCGCTCAATTTCATGTTTGAAGAAAGAGACCCTGGTGCTACGCGAATAGGTAAGCGATTCATAACAGGTTGGGGTGCTTACGTTGACACTGAATATATACCATTGTTTGAATCTGAAAAGGGAGAAAGCAACCCCGCTACTATGCAAATTTTGTCGTTGAGATCTGAAAGTCAACAAAGTGTTGAGGAAATTCACCAACCTTCCACCCCCTCATCACCCCAACCCATTATGTTCCTCCACCTCCACCTCCCCCATTCACCATGTACCAACCACCAAAGATGCTTGTGTTCAAGGGAATAGATGACCCTGAACAGTTTTGGTTTGTGGTAGAAATGATATGAAGTTTGTTGAATGTTACATATTAAAATATGAAGAAAGCGCAGCTCATTACAGCACTGCAAGATAGAGCATTGTTCCGGTACATGAAATATGTTATGACGAATGAAAATAATTCTTTGGTTGAGACAAAGACCACATTGAATGTTGAATTCAAGAAACCAAATTCGCAGTCCTAGTGTATCACATAAATAAAATAAATTAAGCAGCTGACTACCGAGTCTGTATGGGAGGTAGATCATAGAATTAAAACGTTGTTGAGCCAAATTATCTTCAAGATCCTGGATTAACAACATATAGAATGGTTCATTGTTGTGTTGTTGCCTCGTATTAGACTATCATTGTCTTAATAGAAGAATGCAACTCAATTTGAAGCCCTGGAGATTGCAATGAATCTTGAAGCATTGCTCATAGCTGATTCAAGTATAGGAATGCAACAAATTCAAAATCAGTTGGCAAGCTTACATATGGAGCTCCAAGATCTAAAGAAGGGAAAGGAGGTTCACCCAGAGATGAGAATGAAGGCCTGGTGTATAAAATGCAGAGCAGAGGGTCACTATAAAGAACATTTCCCTGTTTATACAAACTATTTGAACGTTGGGATGTCGAGTCCATTGAAGCCTGGATCAAGCGCAGGCCCAAATGTAGGGCCTAGTGTATGGTGTAGCCTCTATGAAGTTGCAGGCCAAAATTCCAAGAAATTTTGTCATCTATTGTGAAAATTTGTCAAATTTCCAAAGAAATTGTTATGTAACTTCTGCAGTTCCGTAGGGCATGATGAACAACATTGTAAGAGCTATGACCTGATGATGCAAAATATTCTGGGTGCATATCAAATGCAGGTATAAGGGCGTGAAGCTTCAGGTTTGTAGACCGCGCAAGGAGGTTTCCTAGGTCGAGGTCGTGGCCGAGGATAAGGCATTGATCATGGGCGAGGGCAGATCATATGCTACAATTGTCAACAAACTAGAAATTTTTCTAGGGATTGTTAAAATCCCACTGCAGTTTCCTGTAATTATTGTCAAGAATTTTGTCATGAAGTCGAAGAATGTCCCATTTTGTTAGTTAAAATGCAGGAGAAGCGCAACCAAGAGCCAGCTCAGAATATATAAATGATGAGGGTTGAACCCCACCACACATATCCAAGCGTTAACGTAGTAATGTGCAGTGGTGTGAATACCGGAGGATACCATGTAGAAGGAATAAAGGTTGTGACAAAGACATGGGTCAAGAAATTTTAAGATAAAAATGGTGGCTTCAATGTGCAACCTGAGACAGAGACATTCATGGAAGTAAGGAAGACATTTATAACTCCTAAAGCTTCACCACCTACAGCGTAGAGACCATTGTTTCCATTGGAAAACAAGCCTAAGGAGAAGATCTAAGTAAAGGAATTGGATCATTTTATCTTAGTGTCCTTTTTGCATACGTGTATGAAATTGCTAAGGTACCAAAGGGTTGTAGAAGGGTCGTAGGAACTAATAGATAACTACGCTGGAAAGGAAAGTTTGCAGCTAGAACAACGTGCATTAAAAAAAGTGTAAAAGAACAAAAAGAGAATTGGACGAGAGATGTGGTTGACTACACAGATTGGAGATTATGAGATGGATCAATTCATTATGGATCTAGGATCATATGCCAACCTTCTGCCCAAGCATACATGGGAGCGGATGAGAAGGCCTAAGTTACAATGGTCACCAATTCAGCTGTGGATGGAAAATTAGTTGAAGATCATTCCTATGGGGCGATTGCAAGGGTTAGCGTATATATTGATGGAGTAAGCGTGTTGGTCAACTTTGAAGTGATTGAGATCGTTGATGATAGTAATCCATATCCTGCATTTTTAGGATTTGAATGGGCTTATGACATGGATGTTATAATCAACATGAAGAAGAGGCAGATGATATTTTAAAAGAATGGTACCTGAGTTGTTATACCATTATATCCTTTCGAAGGTGCGTGTTATATAGAGCATGTCTAGCACGAGTATGGGGATGCTAATATGGATCAGATATATAAGCTTACTGCATAGGATGAAGATTGGATTAATCCCACCACAAATGGTAGAATATGTTGGAATTGTGATAGTTCGTGCGCTTCATATTTTGATGAAGAGCTGGAGCATTCGCAGAATCGTTTGCATGAAGTAACCGCTAAGCGTTGTAACAGGGTTACCAAATCTATGTGTTGTGTCAGATCAGAAGTACACGACTTACCTTTTTACGATGGCACGAGGAATGTTGTCTTGTATCTAGAATAATTTGAGAAAAATATGCATGAAGGACAGAGGTATCAAGTTTTAGACTTCGTATTAAGGTCTACTCCAACACAATGGTGGGGCGTGAATAGAGAAATTTTAGAAGGATGGATAAAAATTTTCAAATTGATAAGGTTGAGGTTTGGTCAGGTTAATACGAATTTTGTGGAGAATATGATGGCCAGAGGGATCCGCGCGAGAATTTAGCTCGTTGGACTGAAGCTTGGGGCGCCAAACCTCAGCCAAAATGGGTGCACATGTTCTTTCACTCGTTGGATATGATAGCTCGTCAATGGTATCTTAAAATTGAGGTCTTCCATGGAAATATGGATTGGGATGAACTAATAGATGGGATCCTATTAACATATAGCTTCATTGATAGTTGGAAGTGCATTAATGAGGCTCTTTAAGGAGTGAAAGTCGGATTATTTCACATTACTAAGGATCCAAGGACTCTGGTACAACCTGACTGGGCTGCACAGTTAGCACAGGCTCATGAATGTTACAATTTGAGAGCGGAGGAAGGCGAGGAGGATCCACACGACGTTTATATCCCTGAGTCCAAAGGACAGTGCGCGGTTGTAGGGCCTGAGATAACAATGTCTAATGTAGCACAACATGTCAGGATGCAACAAGTCAACATAGGCTCAGAGCCAAAGCCCAAGTTTTCCAAGATAGGGGACTATAGGGATGATGACACAGTCAGGAAGGTCACTAAGCTACTGCATGAATACCAGGACCTGTTCCCTACAAAATTATCGAAATTAAAAGGAATTCTGGGTGATCTAGGAGTAATGCATATCACCATGAAGCCTGATGCAAAACCAATTAAGTAGCTCCCATATTAGTTGAATCCAAAGTGCAAGGAGAAAGTGAGGGAAGAACTTGACAAAATGTTTGACACTGGCATCATTGAACCAGTCGAGGAGTCTGAGTGGGTTAGCCCTATGGTGGTCCATGAGAAGAAGACTAAAGGGATAACGATATGTGTTGATCTTCGCAAGCTTAATGATGCATGTGTCCATGATCCATTTCCCACTCTATTCATTGATGAAGTTTTAGAGAATCTTGGTGGGCAGGAAGCCTACTCATTTACACATGGATTCTTCGAATATAATCAGATTAGGATTGCACTGGAAGATAGGATAAATACCACCTTTGCTACTGATTGGGGGCATTGTCATGCCATTTGGATTGAATAACGTGCCATCTATATTTTCCAGGGTTATTGGGGCAGCATTTAAATAATATATCCACAATTTCCTTGAAGTATATTTCTATGATTGGACAGTCTTTGGCCTGTTAAAGAAGCATGTCTCTAGTCTGCGCTTGATGTTGGATACCTAAAGGAAGTATCATATCTCCTTAAACCTGAAGAAGTGCATTTTTTTTGTACCATGTGGTATTTTTTTGGGACACATTGTGTGCAAATAGGGATTGATGGTAGACCCTGCGAATATTGTCGTGCTTATCAATTTGGAACCCCCAACAAATGTAAAACATCTATACACGACGCTCGGACATACATGATATTACAGGAAGTTCATCAAGGCATACACACAGATTATAGTGCCTATGGAGAAGTTATTGAAGAAGGATGTCAAGTTCTATTGGGATGACGATTGTTAGTAGAGTCCTGATATACTTAAGGAAAAAATGGTGATTGTGCCTATTCTTGTCTTCCCTGATTGGAAGAATATATTTCATGTACACGTTAATGCGTCCTGCATAGCCCTAGGATTTGTGTTAGCGCAGCCCGGAGAAGGAGATATTGATCACCCTATCGCCTTTGCAAGAAGGAAGTTGTCTAAAGCAGAGAGGAACTACTCCACCACAAAGTGCGAAAGGTTGGAAATAGTATATGCACTGCAAAATAAAACCACTATCTATTTGGGGCACACTTCAAAATTTTCATGAATCATTCTGCTTTGAAGTACCTGGTCAAAAAGCTTGTGTTGGGGAAGGGGGGATATTTTTGGATGGTTACTGTTGTTCCAAGAATATGATTTTGATGTAATTCTCAAGCCGAGTCGTTTGAACACTGGACCAAACCATCTGTCCAGAATTGAGACAGGGGAGGAACTAAAAAATCTTGATGAATGATTATCTGTTGCGTAGTTGTTCGCTATCAAGGTTGTAGACGAGAATTTCTTGGATATCATTCAGTTTCTCTTAACGAGAATCTCACCTGTGGAATGCACTACGCAGCAGAAGAAAGATTTGATCGTAAGGGCGACATATTTTACTCTGATTGCAAGACACTTGTATAAAATGGGGGCATATGAAATTTTGCGCAGATATGTCCCTGAGCACGAACGACACAACATACTGGTAGAAGCACATGGCAGAGTCGTTGGAGGTCACTACACAGGAAAAATATATTGCGTAGAATATTCTGTGCGTTAGATTATGGTGGCCTACAGTACATACATATTCAAAGGAGTATTTTATAACATGTGATGTTTGTCATAGGACTGGAAGACCATCATGATGAGATGAAATGGTGTTGCAACCCCAAGTGACGTTGCAATTTTTCGATAAATGGGTGATCGACTTTGTAGGACCAATAAATCATCCGGGAAATAAAACAAGTGTGCGGTACATTATTAATGCGGCTGATTACCTCACTCAGTGGTCTGAGGTGCAACCAATAAATAATTGTATTGCGGACATGACAGAGAAATTCATTTTTGAGCATATTGTGTCACAATTTGGTTGTCTGGAAATTTTGATGAGCGAATGGTATACGCACTTCCTGAATAGAACTATCGAGGCCTTGACTGAAAAATTCCAATTTGTTCACCACAAGAGTACGCCATACCACCCCTAAGCGAATGGCATAGTATAAGCTTTTAACAATTAATATTGGAGAATGTGCTAACAAAATTATGCAATGTTAACAAAAATTATTGGGATCTATGCATTCCTACTGTGTTATGGGCCTACAGAACTACTTGTAAGAAGCTAACAGGTCATACCCCCTTCCGACTAGTGTATGGCTTGGAAGAAGCAATGTCGATAGAGTATATCATACCTAGTATTCACATTGCAGCAGTGACGAATATGGTGGACAACGACATTGTGGAACAGAGAGAAGGCCTGGCATGATTGGAACACTAAGAAAAATACGTTCAAAGATGGGGATCTAGTGTTGTTTTATGACAACAAGTTTTCAAAGTTACTAGGAAAACTGCAAATGCACTGGCTAGGGTCGTATATCTTTCGTAAGGTGACGGAACGCGGCACAATCCAACTCTCCAAGATGAATGGCGAATTATTCCCTAATTGTGTTAATGGTAGCAGATTAAAATTATAAAATGATGACTCCATCCCTAGCAGTTTTCAATGACTATATGGTCATCTTAGAGTCTTGATGCTCCACGTAGCTGGTTGGAGGAACGAGATTTTAGTTGGTTCGTACACACAAGCGAGTGTGAATCAAGTGAGTGGGATTCAGGAGAGCATGGCTCCAGTGAGCGAGAGAAAATCAGTGTGCCAAATAAGTGCCCCAATTGAAGGATACCTTGAGCGGCATCAAAGCGAAGATAGATGGTGCACCAGCTTTGTGACTCTAGACGAGTCACAATTTTATGTTGGAGACCTGTTGGAGTTGGGATCCCCACAAACTAAGAAATCAAGGAAAGACCGTGTAGATCAAGGAGCGAATCACGTAGCACGAAGTATATTTTGAGTCATAGGGGATTTGGGGTGGGTCAAAGCTCCTTATTATGCAATGAGATTGGATATTTTGTGAACATTGGACTTCTTCCATGGTTCTGGACCATGGTATTGTAAATTCCAAATCTATAGAAGGATTCTAGGTGAACGAGGATGATGAGGATTCGGGGCTATAACACTCGAAGGTGACTCAGATGAAGTGGAATCAGACTCGGGTTCAGATATTTCTGGTTCAATAATTTGTGTATCTAAAAACTCACCAGTGACTGATTCAACTGTGACCACTTCAGAAATTTATGGTTGATCTTATTATGTTCAGTTATTTGAGGATGATTAACCTCGAAATCAGGATGTATTATGATAGATGAATCTCCTTATTCAGAAGACCCAATTCCTGATGATTGAACCCTTTCAGTTTTTATTTTTTCCAATTTATTGGGTGAATATTCGGGGGGTTTCCCCTGCATTCTACATGAATTCCTCGGTAATTAAGCCACGATTAATTTTTTTAACACACGAAATAAAAAAAAATTCAAAATATCACACCTAAGGCCTCTAAAAGTAATCAAACAAATTAACACACGCTACAAAATCAAAGAAAAAATCCACACACAAACAATATGTTTCCACAATAAAATCACTAGTTGGTGATGAAATCCAACCTTGCAGAGATTAACATGGAAAACTATCGGTCGGAATAGTTACCCTGATAACCTTCTTAATGAAACATTTTGGTGCAAGTAACTCCACTATGCCATCTTGGAGTGAAGACTACCCTCCGAAAATTCCAAATGAGTCCAGTCAACGTCTTCTCCAGGTACAGTGGGACTTCCCTCCACTGTCACCTTGGGAAAAATCGTAGAGATTATAGCCACTAAGGTTACCAACTGAGACAATTCAACCAGGGGGAATAGTGTGTGGGCCGATATACACGCAAGGGAAGAGTATCAAAGCTAAATCCGCTTGAAATTTCCTTGACATGGTAAATACGTGGTTTACTAACAAGTGATCCCAAGCTCCTCGACAATGGTTAATCCGAGATTTACCATTTGTAATACGTGCACATATTCTATCTTTACAAATGAAGTAGGTACAATTACTTCACTGGGTCCGACATGACCTCGTGCTTGACTCTTTTAAGAAGAGCTTCCCAGAGAAAAATTGAAACAATTGGGTTTTTCTCTACTGAAATATGATATTTGTTTGTTTAATTTCTTTGTAAATTTAATTACTCCATATTCCAAAGCACTAATCCTGAACTAGATTGGTGGAAAGAGCCCTAGAAAATGTAGAAATATCTAGATTAATTTTATTAATTTGGATGTTGTTTACATAGAGGTGTATGGAAATGAAACTCAATGATGTTGTGACTGACTCAAAAAATTAATCTAAATGACTCAACAATGAATATGCAATTCTTCGTTTCCATGAATTCCTAGTTAAGGGAAGGTAGAAGGATTTTTGAACTCAAAGAAGTGCAAATTCCCTAAAACATCCCATAACAATTCTTTTTCAATAAGAAATCAATTTCACTTTGAAGCATAACCAATATCACTTTGTAATGAAATTTTTTGTTGATTCAAAGCCAAAATATACAATTTCATGAGAAAACAATCTTTCAATTCTTCAAAATCAAAAAACAACTAGAAAAACCCTAAAAATTATAAAAACTTTTCAAAAAATGAAAGCTCTTAACTAATAATCTAACTAATGGTACCTATGATTGTACTTTCATGATTTCTTTTAGCTGAAAGCAAAATAAATCATTTTTCACCTTAACAAGTAGAAGAAATTTCATAAAAGACTACTTTTTGAGATAAATCACACTTCACTTATCTAGAAGCTTTCCTTTGAAAATGCAAAAAAACAACCACTCAAAAAATCAAGACTAACAAAACACCTGGTAGTCTAGAGGGAAATGACAGAAAATTAGTGATCTAGGAAGTGAATCTATCTTCCCAAACAGAGAAATTTATCAAACCAGGGAAAACCCTACTCGAAAATGCAAAAGGGATGATTTCTTAAAAAGACACTAAGGTAATGAAGAATAGTTCACAAACAGACTCTGAGGGTTGGTATAATTAAGTTGGAACCTCTAGAAAATTATCATCAAACTCTCAGGGAGAGAATATTCATTTTTTCAAAAATTCTCAGGGGGTGCACGGGTATTCAGTGAAAACTAGTGCGCATGCACACTGTAGAAATTATACAATATGCATGTATATTAGTAGATTCTCCTGATCTAGCAATTTAATCCTTATGTTAAATACAGAATCCTTCTACTTAATTCTTTGCGGAAATTAAATCGCCAATTGCAAACACATGAAGAAAAAATCAATCACACATAACAAGATGTTTTACCTGGAAAGCTTAAAGCTAAAAACCCCAACTATCATATATTATGTATATCAATCAATCATGAAACAATCTCATATATATCATTAAAAGCTCAGCTCATAGAGCTCTCAGTACAATATACAATCATCTCACACTGCCTTGCAAAAATTTGCACCTCCATACACCAATTTCTTGCCTCCTGATAGCCTGCCTCCACTGTGCAATCCCTGCTGAAGAAGAACCCTGAATGAATTCCACCTTACCTTGCCTTGACTGCGCAATACTCATAGGCATCTCCAATGTGTGTGTGGATGCATTGAATGCTCCACTATAGTCACAACAGATATTCAATCTCACCCTTTCACCTATCTCTCCATTGGGTCTCCACTGGATCTGACATGCAAGTAGTTAACTGATGTATTCTTCAATTGCAAGTAAGACACTATTTTTGAATTAATTATATAATTAATTCACTCATCTATCACTAGTGTATGTTCAGTTACAACTAGCACAACTGAGTTTAACTCACTGAACTGAGTTAAATTAAATAACAACTCCCATAACTACTCTTCCAACTCTGTTACAACTTGCCGCTATCAGTTATAACTAAGTCCTCCATTCATGAGTCACCAACCACCCTAGGAACTGCGTAATTCCTTCAGCCCACTGATGTGCCACATCTGTTCACTGAAATAAAGTGCTCCAAGAGAATAAGTAACTATTTATTGTCTGATTATTATTAATGTCTAATAATAATCGACATGCATTCTAATTTTAGACAGGCGATATATAAATAGACTTCGCCCATACATCTAAAAATAGATTTTTCTCAACCATCTAGATTCAGCCTCCTGCTAATTTTAGATTTTTCTCATCATGTCTATTTTTAGACATGCACCTGAAAATAACCTGTGTGGGCCCCACCTAGTTTAGGTGCTTATTTTTCACTAGGATCAAGGATGATGTTTCCAGATGCCTCTTTCATTGTTTCTTGTTGCAATATTCAACACTCCCTCTCAACAAGAAAGGATTGTCTTTGCATGTGCCTTGCAACTCCATGCATCAGCCCTGCAACTCTTGTATGCAACACTTCCAAAACTGAATAGCCTCCAAACAACCGAATCAATATAATGCATCTGTCATCGAAGTCTTTTGACCTTTGCTTAGCTACTGCACATGTCTTCAGGAACCACTACGTTGTTGAACTCTGCACCCATGCACTCTGCACTTGCTGTCAACTCTGATCCACGCTCTAGTATCCAACACTGTCACTTTGATCTGACTGCATCAATCCAACTTATCATTCTACTGCTGCTCTATGGGTGCCTCGTATCCAGGTTAAATTCATGAGATCCACACCATCTCAATGAATCTTGCCTAGAAATATCTTCTTAGGATTACTCATTCATGTCGTCCCACCTCTTACCTGGTGGTATAGCTACATGCACTCCCTCTGCCCATCTGGCTCGAAATTTCTTTGCATGAATGGTTGCTCCCACTCCATGATCCTCATCTTGTGGCTGCTCCACATCCTGAGGTTCACTCTTACCTGCATGCAAATCCTGCTCCCTCTCAAGCTTCAATTGCATCATTTTCTCACACTTCCCAATAGTAGGAAGCTCTGTAGAAATCCCATCTACTTCAAGTCTATAGAGATTCTTAACTCGAATCCCCGTCTTCTTGGCTTGCCCTGTTGCTTTGTGTCGCAGGAATACTTTTCCTTCACTAAAGACAACATCATAGCCTCTATCCTCTAACATTGCGACTGAGATTAAATTCTTCTTTAAACCTGGAACATGCACAACATATTTTAAATGAAAGATTTTACCTGACACCCTTTGAAAGGTAATGGTACCAATGTCGGTCGCATTGTATCGTCCATCGTCGCCCAACTCAACATGCATCTGGAGATCTTTCCCCACCAAGTCACTGAACAATTTCTCATCTCCTGTTGTGAAACCAGCTCCAAAAATAGAAGAAAAGAGATATCAACACCTTAGAAATAAGCCACTTCGATGGGGCAACCTTCAATACATTACATAAATGAACAATTCTTTGATGATACAAATGACCAAAACCTCCTTCTATATATAGGAGTCCATGGGGCCACAATGTAATCCTGGTGGGGCCACAACGTAATCCTAGCCAACCTAACAATAATAATTTAAGGGCACAATAATAACAATATTGGGGTTACAGGGGTACAACAATAACAATAAAGGGGGCTACACACATAATAAGGGACTGCACTATTAATATAAGGACCTAACATGCCCCTCTCCTTCAAACAAGTGTTGTCCTCAACGCTTCAGTAGCTCCGGGTGCTTTTGTATAAAATTCTTATCCTCCCATGTAGAATCTTCAGTGGGTAAGTTCTTCCATTTGATGAGATAATCTGGAATTGATCGATTTTGTAGTTCTCGAGTTCTTGTTTCCGTGACTGCTTCAGGCTCGAATATGGTTTTTCCTTCCTCATCAAGTTCTGGCAATATTGTTTGAACTAGAATTTTGTCCCCTATAACCTTTTTTAAGCATGAAACATGGAAAACTGGATGCACTCGCGAAGAAGGAGGAAGCTCCAAATTGTATGCCATAGTACCAATCTTTTGCAAAACCTTGTAAGAACCATAGTACTTTGGCGATAATTTATTATCCTTCTTAGCTTGCTTGAGGGAAATTTGTTTGTATGGTTGTAGCCGTAAAAATACCCAGTCTCCCACATCAAAACTTCTCTCACTGCAATGTTTATCTGCCTGTTGTTTCATTCGATTTTGTGCCAAATTTAGGTTATCCTTTAAGAGTTGGAGAACTTCTTGTTGATGCTTGATGTGATCCTCCACTGCTTGAACCCTATAATTTTCCCTTAAATAAGATGTGATGGATGGTGGATGATATCCATAAAGTGCCATAAATGGGGTCATTTTTGCTGCAGTATGGAAGGAAGTAGTATACCACCATTCAACAAGAGGTAACCACTTGACCCATTGTGCTTGCTTATCAGATACAAAAAAATGAAGATATCCTTCCAAACATTTATTCACTATCTCTGTTTGACCATCGGATTGAGGATGATAAGATGAGCTATGAGCTAGTTGAGTACCCAAACAAGAAAATAATTCCGTCCAAAAATTTCCTGTAAAAATGGGATCTCTGTCAATTACAATAATCTTTGGGTTTCCATGCAGCTTTTTAATTGTTTCCATAAATGTGGTAGCAACTGTACTCGCTTTAAATGGATGAGATAATTTACAAAAGTGTGCATACTTGGTAAGTGTATCAACTACCACCATGATGACGCTCCTTCCTTCAGACTTAGGTAAACCTGTGATAAAATCAATTGAAATCTCCTCCCAATGTTGACTTGGAATGGATAAAGGTTGTAGAAGACCCAGGGTCTTAATTGTCTCAACTTTATTTTGCTGGCAAACCAAAAATTCTGCCACAAACTTTTGAATATCATATTTAAGGCCATCCCAAAAAAATTATTTCTTCACCCTGTGGTAAGTTTTTAAAAATGTCGAGTGTCCTCCTAAAGGAGAAGTGTGCAATTCCAAAAGAATCTTTTGTTTTAGTTTGGAATTCTTGCAAATATATAAGCGATCTGTGTACCATAAGGAATCATTTTTCCAACTAAATGTATCAGATGTACTAGGATCTTGCTGCAACTTTTGAATGAGAGTCCACACTTCTTCGTCCTTCTTCCATTCATCCCTTGCTTCGGTTATCCAATCTGATTGGATAATTGAAATGGCACAAAGCAATGCTTCCACCTCTTCATCCTTTCTTGAGAGTGCATCTGCAACAACATTTAGCTTCCCTTTTTTGTAGAAAATTTCAAAGTCATAACCCAACATCTTTGTGACCCATTTTTGCTGCTCTTCTGAAGATATTCTTTGTTCCAAAAAGTGTTTAAGACTATCATGATCATTTTTTACCTTGAAGTGTCTTCCCATTAGGTAAGGTCTCCATTTCTTTAGTGCGTGTAGTATTGCCAACATTTCCTTCTCATAAATAGCCTTTTGTAAATACTTTCCTTTGATTGAACGACTTTCAAAAGAAATGCATCTTCCTTCTTGCATTAAAACAGCACCAATTCCATTTCCTGAGGCATCACATTCCATAATAAAGGTTTTTGTGAAATTTGGCTTAGCTAAGACTGGTGTTAGGCACATTGCCTCTTTAAGATGTTCAAAGGCCTTAGTTGCTTCAGGAGTCCATGAAAATGAAACTTTCTTCAATAGTGTTGTTAGAGGTGCTGCTATTCTACCATAATTCTTAACAAACTTGCAATAATACCCTGTTAACCCAAGAAATCCGCGCAACTGCTTTATGGTTGTGGGGAATTTCCATTCCTTCATGGATTTAATTTTGTTAGGGTCTACCTTAACACCCGCGTGAGATACAATATGACCCAAATATTCCACCTCTTGTACTCCAAAGAAACATTTGGATGTTTTTTCATATAATTGTTTCTCCTCCAATAGTTTGAGCACCCTGTCAACATGTTGAACATTATCCTTCCAAGACCTGTTGTAGATTAGTATATCATCAAAAAATACTAGCACAAATTTTCTAAGGAGGGGTTTGAAAATGGAATTCATCAACCCTTGAAATGTAGAAGGTGCATTGGTAAGGCCAAAAGGCATGACCAAAAATTCATAATGACCCTCAAGAGTTCGAAATGTTGTTTTTGGAATATCTTCAGTCTTCATTCTAATTTGATGATATCCTGAACGAAGATCCAACTTGGTAAAATAAATTGCTCCATGTAATTCATCCAATAATTCATCAATCACAGGAATGGAAAATTTATCTTTAATGGTGAGCTTATTTAGCTCCCTATAATCCGAACACATGCACCATGATCCATCTTTCTTGTGTACCAATACTACAGGAGTAGAGAAAGAACTTTGACTAGGTTTAATTATACCCACCTCTAACATTTCTGCAATCATACGTTCAATTTCGCTCTTTTGGACATAAGGATATCTATAAGGCCTGATGTTTGGAGGAACACTTCCTGGAATCAAATGAATAGCATGATCATGATCAGGAATAGGTGGGAGTCCTTTGGGAGTTTCAAACACCTTGGAATGATTGTCCAAGACTTGTTGGAGATCTGCAGAAATAGATGATTTTGATGTTGGAACTTTTAGTGAGCATAATTGTGCAATTACGCCTCGTTTTTCTTTCTTTAGAAGCTTTGTCATGACATTAGAGCTTATTATCTTTCCTGGCTTCCCTACAATACCCCGTAATTCGACTTCCTTTCCTTCTGAAAAAAATTTCAAGAAAAGTTCTTGAAAATTAAAAGCTACCGTCCCCAAAGATTGTAACCATTGTACTCCTAGTACAACATCAACACCTCCGATAGGAATGGAAAGCATTGGACTAGTCAATACATATTCCCCTATGGCTAGCTTGATATTATGGCATTTTCCAGAGCAATTTATAGTTCCTCCATTTGCAACCATCACTTGACATTCTGGTGCTGGGTATAGGAAACAATTTAATTCCTTGGCTACCTTACAATGAATAAAATTATGGGTGCTACCTGAATCAATCAACACTATTACCTTTTTTTTCTTGATTTGTCCTGCTATCTTGAGAGTTTGAGAAGTGGTAATTCCTGCCAGTGCATTACATGATATGGTCGGATTCATTTCTTCCTCTTCTAGGGTTGGTTCCCGGTGTATATCCTCTTCTTGTTCATTTTCTTCTTCCTCTTCACAATCTATGTAAAATAATTTCTTCTCAACACACTTATGACCTTTAGTGTATTTGCTATCACAACTGTAGCAAAGCCCTTTTGCTCTTTTTTTTCCAATTGTTGTGGTGTCAACCTTGTAGGTTGTGGAAATCTAGGCGTAGCAACACTTCCTTCTTTATAGAATTGAGTGGTAGGCTTCCTTGTCGCCATAATTTTACATTCAACTTTTCTTGCCAACCCGAATGCCTTCTCCAATGAATCAGGTTCCAAAACACGAACTTCATTTTTGATGTTATCCTTTAGAGCACCTATGAAGAGATCAACCCTGTGTTCCTCTGGAATATCAGTTACCCTTATATTCAATTTTTGGAAGTCCTCAATGTGCTGCCCCACTAAACCCTTTTGTTTGAGATTTATCAATTGGCTAAAGAAGGTGTTTCTCTTTGTATCCTCATAATGTGCTATCATTTCCTCCGTAAAAATTGACCAAGTGAAAAAAATTTTACGGGAGCAAAGCCATCGATACCATACAAATGTATTTTGTTCTAAATGTAAAGTTGCAATGCGTACCTTTTGTGTGTTTTGCACATTATGGAGATCAAAATATTGCTCCATCTGTAGTATCCATGTTACAAGATCCTTTCCATCAAACTTCCTCATATCCATTTTTGGAATATGGTGGTTCTTCCCGCCAACATTATAATTTATGAAATCATGATTAACATTTATTTTGTTCTCATCATGAGTTTCATCTACTATATTTTCACTATTAGGAAACATTTCTTGTATCAACTTTGTCAAACCTTCCATGTCTGCTTTTAGATCATTCTTCATGTTTTCCATTTTTCATCGATCTTAGCTTCCATGTCATCCATCTTAGATTCCATTCCAGCTTCCATGCCATCTATCTTAGATTCCACGCATTTCCATATTATTCTTCAAACCATCCATCTTCGCTTCCACGCCTTTCTTCAAAACTTCCATTTCATTTTTTTCTGCTCTTTGTGAGAGAGAATTTTGGTGCACTTGCTCTTGTAATTTTGATAGATCATGTTGCAATTCTTCATCTTCATGAGTCATAGTAGAGCCTTTTGAAGGCTTAATGGGCGTTGAATTATTTTTACAGGGCATTTTTTAGAACCCAATACTGATATCTATTCTATAATATGTCCTTAGTATCAATTCAAATTGATTCTTCAAATAAGACTTATGCAATTCGGAAAAAAATACACACCTTTATCTTTCTTTTGAGGAGCTCGATATTGAAATTGGATTATCTCTGTGATTGCGGCTCTTTAATATCTAAAATTTGGCACTGAGGTAGCCCTCTGAATTCTCTTTCAAATGCCATAGGTTTTTCCTGATTTGGATTCTCCAAGGAAAAGTTATGTCCAATCTCCCACAATGACCTAATTATGGACTGGTTCAGTAGAGTGAACTTGTATGACTTTCCACGTGTCATTGTTTCGTCCTTCGGATCTGAAATTGATAACAAGGAAACTAAAGTCTGTGTACTTGCAACCAATTTTTACGACACTCCGATCCGATTCTCAGAGAGAGAGTTATGAATATTTTCCCACGATCACCTCTTTGAGATGAAATTCGGGAACCTGAAAAATCACTACCTTCCACAGATCATATCTCCGAAAATGTTGTGAACCAAGCTCTGAAATTTTGGGACGAGTTTCCTCGGGATTTCGGCTTCGCGCCCTAAAAATTTCAGATTCTGAAACTTCGTAGAACAAAAGTAATAGCGAAAATTCCACGCTGACCTGTTTAGAGCAGCGAAACCCTGGAATCCAAAGCTCTGATACCAAATGTTGTGAAACCAGCTCCAAAAATAGAAGAAAATATATATCAACGCCTTAGAAATAAGCCACTTCGAGGGGGAAACCTCCAATAAATTACATAAATGAACAATTATTTGATGATACAAATGACCAAAACCTCCTTCTATATATAGGAGTCCATGGGGCCACAATGTAATCCTAGTGGGGCCATAATGTAATCCTAGCCGACCTAACAATAATAATTTAAGGGCACAATAATAACAATATTGGGGTTACAGCGGTATAAAAATAACAATAAGGGGGGCTACACTAACATAATAAGGGACTACACTATTAATATAGGGACCTAAAATCTCCCATCATGTGAAAGGAATCACCACTATCAAAGTACCACCCTGATCTGAATGCACTAGACACCATGCATGCGATCAATGAGAAGTCAAGCTCAAATTGCGAGGTAAGAGCCTCACCAGATGCAGATCCAACAACCATCTTTTTCTTCTTCTTATGTGGATAATTTGTGGCAATATGTCCAAACTCGTGACAGTGAAAACACTTCACTTTGGACATGTTGTGATCCTTACCATCTTCTCTGGCCTTAGATATAGAATGGAATTTCTTACCCTTCTTCTTCTTCACCTTGGCAGCCAAAGAACGGTCCTCTTCATCATCACGATTTGATGAAGATCCATCCCTGGTGTTCCGCCTGAACTCCTCCTACACTAGATCCGACCACAGTCGTTCCTAATCCAGTAGTTTCTCCCGTCCATTGACAGAGTCTTCATAACTATGCCAACTCTTTGGAAGCACAAGGAGAACCAAGCTCACCAAATCATCATCAGCAACACTGACTCCTACTCTCCCAAGCTCATCCCTGCATTGGACAAACTTTTTCAAGTATATCGGAATAGTGTCGTTCTTCTCCATCTTGATTTTTCTGAGTTTATCCTTCAGCGCCAATTTCCTATGCTCGTTGTTGCTTTGGAAAAGATACATCAAAGCCTTCCACATAGCATATGGAGTGGCTTTCCCATGAAGCCTTGACACAATATGGTCTTTTACACCTTCCAACAAAATCCTCCTCGCCCTTGCTACTTTCTTTTTCCATGCGTCAAGTACTGCAGCATCTGTCAAAGTGGGCTTAGGAACATCTTTCTCGATGAATTCCATCAAGCCATTATCTTCAAACACCGCCTCCATCATGTACTTCCAAGCTATGTAGTTCGAGCTGCCCTCGAGTGCATACTCTAACCGCAAACCATTGAAATCCATTTCAATGTATACTCTATTGTCGCACCAAGAAATTCTTACAACAATTTCGAATTGTTTCCACCAACAAAAACTCAGCACTGCTTCACTATTGAAATATCTTCAGCTCTGATACAATGTAGAAATTATACAATATGCATGTATATTACCGGATTCTCCTAATCTAACAATTTAATCCTTATGTTAAATACATAATCCTTCTGCTTAATTCTTTGCGGAAATTAAATCACCAATTACAAACACATGAAGAAAAAATCAATCACACATAACAAGATGTTTTACCGGGAAAGCTTAAAGCTAAAAACCCCAACTATCATATATTATGTATATCAATGGATCATGAAACAATCTCATATATCTCATACAAATCTCATCTCATAGAGCTCTCAGTACAATATACAATCATCTCACACTGTCTTGCAGAAATTTGCACCTCCATGCACCAATTTCTTGCCTCCTGACAGCTTGCCTCCACTGTGCAATCCCTGCTGAAGAAGAACCCTGAATGAATTCCACCTTACCTTGCCTTGACTGAAAAATACTCATAGGCATCTCCAATGTGTGTGTGGATGCATTTAATTCTCCACTATAGTCACAACAGATAGTCCATCTCACCCCTTCACCTATCTCTCCATTGGGTCTCCACTAGATCTAACATGAAAGTAGTTAACTGTTGTATTTCTTCAGTTGCAAGTAAGACACTATTTTTGAATTAATTATATAATTAATTCACTCATCTATCACTGTTTTATGTTTAGTTACAACTAGCACAACTGAGTTTAACTCACTGAACTGAGTTAAACTAAATAACAACTCCCATAACTACTCTTCCAACTCTGTTACAACTTGCCACTATCCTTTATAACTAAGTCCTCCATGCATGAGTCACCAACCACCCTAGGAATTGTGTAATTCCTTCAGCCCACTAATGTGCCACATCTGTTCACTGAAATAAAGTGCTCCAAGAGAATAAGTTACTATTTATTGACTGATTATTACTAAGGGCTAATAATAATCGACATGCATTCTAATTTTAGACAGGTGATCTATAAATAGACTTCGCCCATACATCTAAAAATAGAAACTCATCTAAAAATAGATTTCTCTCAACCATCTAGAATCAGCCTCCTGCTAATTTTAGATTTTTCTCATCATGTCTATTTTTAGACATACACCTAAAAATAGCCTGTGTGGGCCCCACCTAGTCTAGGTGCATATTTTTCACTAGGATCAAGGATGATTTTTCTGGATGCCTCTTTCACTGTTTCTTGTTGCAATATTCGACACGAAGTGTATTAAACTGATAACTTGTGCAAACCTACACTTTTTTATTAAAGAAAATCGTGCAGGTTAGAGAAACTTTCAAAGAAATAAACACAAGGCGTTCTAATTCAAAGGATCTAAAAATTCATAAACCCAACAACACTAAGACATAATCAAACTAGAAAAATCGGAGAGCTAAACCAAAAATAACCAAGAGAAAACTAAGCTTGTTCCCCAACGGAGTCGCCAATTTGTTTTCTAGATAAATCCCTCTTACGGACAAGAGAAATATCCCTAGTATCCGAACGGATAACTAGAAACAAACAAACATGTGAATATCTCTTTCCCTAGGCTATTAGCATTTAGATTATCAAAACTAGAAAAGAGAGGATAATTCTCTTACCTTTCAATGAGATGTTTGATGAAGACCTTGCCTTTTCTCCCAAAGAAGTCCTTAAATGTTGAGAAGAACCTGCAATCACAAACATGCAAAGCATCAAAAGCACCTGCAGTATATAATAATCCAAATACCAACTTAACTTAATGATCAAGGAGATTAATAATTTCCATTGTTTAATGAATCTAAAAAAAACACAATGAGAAAAAGTATCCAAATGTATTATCATCAATATAAAGAGCAACCTTACAATCGGGCCTTGATGTCGTACAGATTCCTCCCATGTGCCTTTCCAATCTTCCTCCTTGGTTTAACAAGCTTTCTACTCTAGAATGACCAGCATAATATTATCTTAAGTGAACCCCCTAAACCTGAAGTTTCAGCTCAATTTAAAGGAGAAATTGAGGAGGTTTCAGATCCACCAAAAGAGGGGTGTGATCCTCAAATTAAGGGATTATATTTCCTTGATCCAAGGGGATAAGTTCCATGATTGGAGGGATATAGCTTGAACTAGCGCGACACAAGAGGCTTTTAGTCGGAAAAATATACGCCCAACTATGCTTCTAGAAGTTACTTTTCGCTTTTAATTTCTTTTAAATGGGGTGCACAATTTTTAATGAAAAACAGAGCACATATGTTCGCATGTAAGTTTAGGAATATCCACGCATGCACAGGAACTGAAAGCAAAAAGGGTGCAAACAATATTTAAGATTATTTAAGAGCTTTTTCACAGTTTCCAAGACTCGGTTAAGAAATATAAGTGCTTGAATTCTAAGGAAGAATGAGTATGGATGGTGATAGATCCATATTGACAGTCAAATGTGCCTTAACACGTTTTTTATGAGCATCAGGAGCGAATGCAGCGGTGTGGCAAGTCTCATCTAATTGTGCTAAGTATAATAAGCACTCTTCCTCTTCAGAGGTAGCTGGTAATAACTCAATGGCTAGTTTTAGTGACGGAATTTCACATTCAATTGGTAAAACAACTTCCAAACCGTAAACGAGTTGAAAAGGAGTACACCCTTTAGATGTTTTTGCGGAGGTATGATATGCCCACAATGCTGAAAAAAGCATGGTGTGCCAATTTTATTTATGGCTTCCTACAATCCGTTTAATCATATTGGTTAAAATTTTAGTTACAGCCTCAGCCTGGCCATTGGCTTGTGGGTAATACGGTGTCAAATTATCATTTCATAGGCCGAGCTGAGCGGAAACTTCGGTCATCATAATGTTTCGAAAGTGGCTACCATGATCCGTAACAATGGCTTGAGGCATACCAAACATATAAATCACATGATTGAATATGAAAATAGCTGCATTTTCACCATCATCCTTAATGTAGGCATCGCCTCTGCCCATCTTTTAAAATAATCTACAGCGAGAATAATATACGCAGGCCCCCCGGTCGAGTGAGGATTACATGTAACTAAATTGACACCCCATTTGGAAAATGGACCGACAGCTATGATTGGGTGAAGAGGAGCGGGAGGTGCATGCATCTTTCAATCAAAATTTTGACAATTGTGACATTTTCTAACCACAAGGATACAATCTTTGAAGAGTGACAGCCACAAATAGCCAACGTGCAATATATTTTGGGTTGTGGAAAACCCATACATGTGACCACCATATGCTCCATAATGGCAAACATTTAAAACCCTTTCGGTTTCTTCATGAGTTAAACAATGTCGAAAGACAAAATTAGCACCATGATGGTAAAGAGTGTTGCCAACAATATTGTATTGTTGAGATTGGAATCGAATCCTACGTTGAGAAGAGCATGAAATTTTAGGCCGTAAATTTTGTGTTTTAAGATATATAATGACATCTCCATACCAAGGATCCAATGTGTTGATCAGAAATAAAGATTCATCAGGGAGATGGTCTTTTTCCACAGTTTCGGTTTCAGTGTAGGGAAAGTCACACATAAGTTCAGCCATGACTAGTGATTTCTTGGAGTTGTATTTTTCAAATTCCAAATTGAACTCTTGTAGAATAACTATCCATTTCGATTATTTTCCCCCTAGCAACTTTTTATTCAAAATGTACATCATAGGGTTGCAGTCAAATATCAAATTTATTTTTCGTAACAGTATGTAGTGACAGAATCTTTGGACAGCTTGAACGAATGCCAAGGCCAATTTCTCCACATGCATATACTTGACCTCGCTCGGTGTAAGGTTCTGAATTAAGTAATAAATTACATGTTCATTTCCAGATTCATCCTCTTGAACTAAGACCATTCCAATGGTGGAATCGGAGGCAGCTAAATACAAAAAGTAATCTCGGTGATAATCAGGTGGATGCAACAACAGTACATTTTTCAACGCTTGTTTAAGTGCATCGAAAGATTTGTCGGAAAGATCATCCCATATAAAAGGAACATCTTGTTCTAATAACCGAGTGAAACCTTTAGTTAACTCTGCATAGTTAGGGATAAAATTACGTAGAAAGTTTTCTTTCCCTTGTAAACTCTGGAGTTGGCGAAGAGTAGAAGTAGGAGGTAAATTGACAATGGCCTCAACCTTCAAAGGGTCTACACAAATGCCTTCTTTAGAAACAATGAAACCAAGAAATCTTCTTGATTGTACACAAAATACACATTTTTTTGGATTCAAACGAATATTGTAATGCCTACATCGCATAAAAATGGCACGTAAATGTGTAGGATGATCTTGCATGCACATAGAATCAGTAGATAATTCATCCAAGTAGGGTTGTCCAATATGTTTGATATCGTGAAATGCATAAGACATGGCCCTTTGAAAAGTGGCGCTAGATTTTTTCAATCCAAAAGGTAATTTACAATATGAAAATGTCTTCCATGGACCGATACATGTTGTTTTGGGTTGATCGACAGGGAGTATGTTTATTTGATTGTATCCAGAAAATCCATCCATGAATGAAAATATTCCATTTCTGGCACAATCATCAACAATTTGGTCCCTATAATCAACACATACTTCGATAGTTCTCTATTTCTTGGTCACTGGTACTATGTTGGATACCCAATACGTTAATGGAATAGGATAAATAAAACATGCACGAAGTAGTTTTTCAACTTCATCTTTAATAGCAATAGCTTTTCACAGATGTATTGGACGTAATCTTTATCTAATAGGTTTAGCATCCAGGTATGTCTTAATTTCATGAATTACAATCTTAGGATCAATTCCTGGCATTTATTCATAAGACCAGGAAAAGATGTCTCAGAATTCCTGAAATAGGGCTTTGTACATGTTATTCTATACAGAAAGTAGAGAAGTAACAAAAAATGAAGGTGTAACTACAAATGTATGGAAATATTAGCTTGAAACTTAAATATGTCAAAGTGCAGACCTTTAATCTGATAGAAATATTTAGTGGCTCAATTTATTGATGCCAACTTATGTGAGGGCTTCAAGAAGTTGAGGCTATCATGGGTAAAAAATCATTCGGACTCCTACATATTTCAGACGATGGGGTTAGATGGAATGCAATATTTTTATTTTGAAAAATCGAAAATGGTTGTAGCAACGAGGTATGGAGAAAGTATCACCCACCCCACACTCTTCATAATTAATTTTGCATGTTCGTATTCATCCTAGGTAGTTGTAAATAGATTCTCCAATCATCATTCTCTGATCATTTCCTTTCCATTCTCCATCATCATAGGATCTTTTTCTGATGCGCGACAAATTTTTGGAGCAACTTTCCCCTAGGTAGACTACTCCAAAAGTAATTCCCTTTAAAAACATTTGAAAATTCATGCTACAAAACCAATACACTTTAAACGCATTTGAAAAGTCATGCTCCAAAAGTAATGCCCTTTAAACACATTTGAAAATGCATGCACATTGTTGCCTTTTCATTGATTACGTATTTTAATCCAATGTCGCTCTGGTTACCATTTTCACTGATTGTGCATTTTTTCTTTGTCTTAGGGATCATTTTCATTTTTTATTGTAATAAAATATTATGAAAATTTAGGAATCAATTGCAGTACAATCATTTATTTATTGTTTCATAGGAGAAGGCGAATGTATCAATAGAAAAAAATACAAAAGGATAAGGTCATACTCTTAATTTGAATGAATAGTGGCCATTGACATTTGCATTCAAGTTGGTTAATATGGAATCCCTAATGTTGATTCCATTTGGGCATGCCCCTACTTTCTTATTCAAATATTTGGAGCAAGGCCTAAAGAGCATCAATGTGGTAACAATTTTTACATTTGCATTTTCATCTTTATGCATGACATTTGTTAGTGTTCAAAATTTTAATTTATAATTTTCAATGTTTCAACATGGAATATATATATATATATAATAAAATAGAAAAATCAAATATTAAAAAGTTAGAATTATTTTCCGTTAAGAAAACTTGGAAATTTGTATTCCAAAATGGGATGTTAGACAATCGATATAAGCTCTTTTGTAAGTGATAGCCAGGAAAAGGGATTGGGCTATAGATTTAATAATACTTTGAAAATTTAATGGATATAAGTGAGATGAAATAGTTGATTTTATTTTCTTTTTAAAAAATTTGGAATATTTTAGACTATGCAATCAAGTTACACTTAAATCTATCTTATTGCAACTAAGCTACACTTAAATCTATCTTATGATTTATTTCCCTTATAGGATCTCTCTTTAGAATATTTTAGAATCTAAAATTGAATTACACTCAAATATATCTTATGAGTTATCTCCCTTTATAACATCTCTCCTTGAAAAAGTTTGGAATCTACAATCTAGTTACACTCAAATCTACCTTGTATTTATCTCCCTTATAACATTCCCCCTTCTAATAACTTAAGGTAACTATATGTATTTTGGAATTTTTTGTTCTTAGTGTAACTCACTTACGTTTGCCTTATGGATTCTCTCCCTTATAACATCTCCCATTCCAATAGTTTAATGTAATTGCCTATGTCTTTTGGAATAACGTGCCCTTAGTGTAACTCTATGCCTTGTGGGGCATGGTTCTAATATTTCAAAATGCTATATGCAGTAGTGGTTAAGTAATAATTGTAGGAACTTGATTAGTCTTATGAAAAAGTAAAATGTGCTCATGAAGAAAGATATTCACAGTTTATATTAACATTGGTACATAGGCCATTATGTTGATAACACATTAAATTATTCTTCAATGTCAATTTCCAACCTTTCAACCACATTGTGCACTTGAAAAATTGTGTTATTTGAATAATATAAGTGGGGTAGAGATGATCAGTGTCATCACTACCAATATGTTTCATATATAGGATAGCGTTGAGTTTCAAAGAATTGTATTCCTTAGTTAGCTTCAGTACCAATGATTATGTTGTATCACATGTAGAAATTATCCAAATGGATTCAATATGATATTGTAATGTACTAAAACAAAATATGGAATCACTTCTACAAATTTGTGGAAACCAAATTCAATCGCATAATCACAAACAAGCAAGAGAAAGAAATCAATTGATCGCACAACACAATATGTATCTGGGGAAAGAAACTACTCAAAACCCTGCTATTTGTATATTGCATAAAGTCAATATCATGAAACCATACAATGTTAGTCCTCTCACTAAGAAACCTCTGCACTCTGTTGATTGTCTCACTCTGATCTCTAGCTTGATCTAAGAAAGTTTGGTCCAATATTTAACTTTTTCTTGCCTAGTCCTGGCATGTCTTCCTTACGCATTCATGGACTAATTGAGCCCCTATTAATTATTAAAATCCCAAATAATCATTTCACAATTCATCTAAGTCTTCCCGATGACCTCATGCATGACCCGTACAATTTTCTAATTATACAACTGATAGTTATCTTCCAGTTAACCCCTGTCTCAACTGGGCCTTCCTTAGAACTGACATGCAATGGCTATTTATAATAAATTATCAGTTAATTTATTGACCGCTAGTTGTAAATTAAATCAGATTTAATTCACTGGACCTATCACTAGCTCATCTCTTAGTTAGAACTAGTTAAACTTATTTTAACTCAAATAATTGAGTTAACTAATTACAACTCACAAATAATTGTAACTGGACCCCCTAAAATCATGGGAGAAATCTACATGCCTCCTCTCTAACCCTCAACTCGAATTTCCTAAGATAACTCAGTCTTTGTAACGTAGTTAACTAATACAGGTTATCATGAGATGAAATTATAATTTCTCTTCCAATTTAATTAAGGGAAAATTAAATCAGAAGCCCCTATGGTGCCATTTTCTAGGTGTCATTTCTATATGTCATTTTCAGTGTTTCTTGTTGCCAATTTCCACTCCCTCTCAACAAGAAAGGAATTCAACTTTATCTCGATCTAGTACCTTTGGAATGTTCTGCATGCAACACTTCTCTAGTGTTGTTTACTCCAAAAAATTGAATCAATATGATGCATTTTTCATGAGAGTCTATGACTACTACTAGTTACTGCACTATCTACTAAAAACTATGTGTTGTTGTTGACTCTGCATTTGTGCTCTCTGCACTGCTGCCAACTCTTATATGTGCTGCAGTATCTGACATCTATCACTCTGATTCACGTCTTTCTGACATATGACTGCATCAATCGCTACTTATCCTTCTTGCTACTGTGTATTTTGGGCTCCCCATAGCCAGGTCTGATCCATGAGACAATCTATCTCAATGGATCCTACCAAAATTTCTTCTCTTGGGATTATGTCTTCACATCGCCCCACCTTTCACCTGGAGTTAAGGAAACATGTGCTCCATGTGCCCATTTGGCTCTAAATCTACCCCTACTGGAGGTCTCTTCTTGAGTGGATTCCTCCACTCAGTCTCCTCTCTGCTTCTCCAATTGTGGTTGCTACACAACCTTCTGAGACTGCTTCTGAGGCTGCATGTTGAGATGTAATGTATGCTCCCTCTCAACCACCAAGTCACTAACCGCTGCTTTGCTCGTCAAAGCTTTGCATGCATCTTCAACCTTGAGAGCATAAAGGTTCTTGACTCTTACACCGATATATTTCACTCATCCTGTGGTGATATGTCTAAGGAACATCTTTCCTTTTCTAAATATCACATCATAACCATGATCTTCCAATACCTCTACAAAAACAAGATTCTTCTTTAGTCCTGGAAAAAACAAAACATCTTTGAGTCTGACAAGGGAACCAGTCTCCCACTGAAAGGTAATTGTACCAATGTCAGTCATGCATTACCTCCCATCATCTCCAAACTCTATGTTTTGTTGGAGGTACTTCTCCTCCAATTCACTAAACAGATCTCTATTCCTTTTCATATGGAATGAAGCATCCCTTTCAATATACCACATGCATCCCATTACACTGTTGGCCATGCATGCAATGAGATTAAAATCAAGCTTGAACTGTGAAGCTAAAGCTTCACTAGTTGCTGCAACTGCAGGTTGTTGGAAATATTGTCATTGATGGAAAAAGAGGAAAAGGAGCAACATGGCGAAGCTTTAGAATGATTACTTAAGGCAAAGAAGTAGAAAAATAAAAAAGGAAGTTAAGGAATCAAAAAGCAGCAAAGGCAACAAAGCGGGTCAAGTCGTGAAAGGCAGCAAGACAGTAGAGGCAGCGAATGCAGTAGAGGTAGTTAATGAAGCAGAGAGGCAGCAAACTGCTTTAGCGCACAACATAAGACAATCAATTTTTTTAGACACAGCAAGGACCAGAGATCTTACACATAGCAGAAGCAAGAAGAGGCAAGAGAAGTGAGAGCCGGAGTTACAGAGCGGGACAGAGTAAACAAACGAAAAATCGACAAAGGGAAAGAATTATTTGAATAATTCCAAGTGAGGCGAACGGACGGTCAAGATTAGATCACAAAAGTAAAGGCAAGAGATGGATGGCTGAGATCAAAGCAGGCAGAAGAGGAGAAAAAGAGCCGCGTGAAGGCGAGTGGACGATCGGGATTAGATCACAGAAGGGAAGGCAAGAAATGAACGGATAAGATTCATCTCAAGATAAGCGGGGCAAAAACCAATCGGAAGTGCCAGTAGAAGCGAGGACCATAGATCTGGGTTCTTTAATGGTGACGATCACATCAACGAAGATCGAAAGTGAAAATCACAAAGTTTAGCGGCTAAGTATTAACGTCGTCGCAAGGTAAGTTATTTTTTGTGCGATGCGAAGTGGATAAGGGACACGTGGTGGCACGGCGCAATATTGAAAATCGCACGAAATAGAGGTAACCACTAAGTTAAATGGTTATAAGTTGTGAAATTCAAAGTACAGGCAGTGACGTAAAGATGACGTGGTGATGACATAAATATGATGTGGCAGTGACGTAAAAGATGACGTGATAGTGACACAAAGATGACGTGGAAGTGACATGGCGATAACGTGGCAGTGACATGGCGATGACATGGCAGTGATGTGGCAAGATGACATGGCAGATGATGTGGCCCCAACCCCACAGATCATAGGAATTTATGATGACGTGGCAAGGTAACGTTGTGGTGACATGCAAGGGTGACGTGGACCTCACCCGCATACCGCACATCGCAGCGCTTAAGGGATAGTAGGAAGGCGACCGCAAGTTAAGTTAAATTTTTTGCGATGCGAAATGGAGGGACACGTGTCGACCTCGTGTAACATCGCATCCCGCAAGAAATAGGGTGTAACTTCAAGATATCGCAAGGAATGTTATTTTTGTTGCGATGCGGTAAGGTTCAAGCGATTTGATTCGATGAGGGAGTCCACGTGGCAGCACCGTGCACGAGCGCATATCGTAGATCGCACGGTTTATGGTTTATCGCTATTGATATGGGAAACCTATGGGCAAGTGTTTGTGATGAATTTTGATTGGTTCAAGGTACTGTGGGACCCAATAGCCCTTGTTCCGTGTATGTTATATGCGCCATATTATAAATTATTCGTTGTTGATTGCTAAGTATGTATAGTAATGCGTTGTTTTGATCGCTAAACTTATGTATGTGGAACAAACGCCAAAATTGGACTCCGCTGCATTATAAAGAGTTTTATGTGGGCCATATCACATAGGTCACAAAATTATGACATGAACGCATAACAAAGGATCATGAACTCGTGTTGAATAGTGTTATGGCAGCAAAGAAAACGAAAAAGGTTGAATGCGGAAGGAAAAGACTTGGGAAACAAAAGAAAAGGGCAATTATGAAACAAAGTTGGAATATAACTGCAAAAACATAAAAGACAAAAATACAACAAGAATAAGAGGAAAAATGCTCAGCAAAGGTAAGAAACTAAAAGGGCTAAGTAAAAAATTTATTGTAACTAAAAATGTATTATTTATTTTATATTGTTTTTGATGCAAAGGCAAGTCTCCGTAGGCAAAGAAAAACTCCAATGTAATACGGAAATGAGTACATAGCGTTGTAACATCCTGAAAGTGTTGAGCGAGGAAATGAGAAGGTGGAAGGCAAAGATTCATACTTGTTCATTTCATATTCCCATATGGAATGCAAATAGATATGAAGTGATCTCTATAAATGATGTGATGGTGATATGCATAGAGAGGTCAGAATGTGGAATAAGAAGAAGGAGCAGATAGAGAAGTTGTGAAGATCCATAGATGATTTAAAGAAGATATAAAGGCTGGAAGGACAACAGTGAAGAAGGAGAAAAACATAGCTGATATCCAAGTAAATAAGCATATGATTTTATTGTAGAGTGAGGAAGTTTGTGCTTCCATATCATGTGTAGCTTGATAGATGTCCAGTTGTAGTTGGTTGAGGTAGGAGCCTCCTGTGGGTTGTAGCCTACAGAAAATACATGGGAGTTGATGCTTCCGTTTCAAGTTGTAGCTTGATAGATGTCTAGTTGTAGCTGGTTGAGGTAGGATCCTCTTGTGGGTTGTAGCCTAAAGAAAATACATGGGATTTGTAGCCTCTTGTGTTAGGTCGGATGAGGAATCCCAAATTATTTTACGGGCAAGAGAGGTTATTCCTTATTTTTAAAAACATTAAGACATTTTTCGAAAAGAGATTGCTCACTATAATTTGTATCCCTTTCCCTTATCTAACCACAAGGTCGAGTCACTAAGAACACAATATCAATTTCAAAAGCTAGTTCAAGTAATAGATATCCTATTAATTAAATAGATTTTTCCATATAATTAGAGTTCTCCACAAAATCTAGTATGTATTTTCCTTATGGATATCCTTGACTTGTAAAGGTGTTCAAGAAAAAACAATGGAAAGAGGTCTAAATATAATCAATTATTGAAAAACTACCATAGTATCCATAACACATTTGACTTATTAACAATCTCACAGAGCTCTTTATTCATATCCAAGGCGTTTATTTATGTACAAATTCCTTTGAGTGAAATTTAAAAGTAAATGCATATGGAAATCACAGGAAACTAAAATTGAGATAGGGAAATAAAGGCATGAAATGGAAATGACAAGAAAGAAATATGTATAAATAAGAGAGTAGTTGCAATAGTTGCTAAGTGAAATAAAATTTCAAACCTTGGTCATTCATTAGAAGGGACTCGGTCTTCCCATATAAGGTTTGGAGGCAATATGTGTTGGCCAAGTTTTTCTTTGATTTGATATGGACCAATCCATAGGAATTGAAACTTGGTGTGTTGGCCCTTGTCTTCATGGAATTTATCCCATTTCAAGATAGTATCACCCACACTAAATTCCTTATTTCCTACATATTTCTTGGAAAACCATCTCTTGATCTAGTTCTGATGTGAGGACAATTTTTCTTGGGCCATTTTCCTTTCTTCCTCAAGTTTCAGCAAGGTGTCAATCCTACTTTGCATATTTGGGCATGACCTACTGCAGGACTCTTGAGACAACTGTAAAGTGGGAAGCTACATTTTGGGTGGTAGGATCACTTCTTTTTTGTATACAAGGAAGTAGGGAGAAGTGCCAAGAGAAGGCTTAGGATTAACCCGATCAACCTAAAGAAAATTAGTTAGAGAATTATTCCAATTCATCTATTGTGCAAGCATATTTTTATTGATGATATGGATCATGTTATTATTGGTTTATTTGGATAGGCCATTGTCTTGGGGATATTATTTAGCAAAATGTTTCAATAAAGTCCCATTTTCAAAAGAAAAATCATACAACCTTAATGATTAAAATTAATTTGCATTATCAAATACAAGGGAGGTGGAAACATTGAACCCAGGAATAATATTTTGATTGAGAAAACGAAATACCTCTTGACCATTCACTTGTCTAAGTGGCACAGCTTAAATCCACCTTGTAAAATAGTCCATGGATATGAAAATGTACTTAAGTTTCTTCTATGAGTACATAATGATCTCCCCAATAACATCAAGGAGCCAATGTTGAAAAGGACATTCTACCACGATGGGCTAGAGTGGCGCGGTTGATCGTGTCTCTCTTCCAGCACACCTATGACATATGGATCATTTGCATGCATATGCATGAGTGTCTTTGAAAAATGTAGGCCAATAATATAACACCCTCATAATTTTGTATGTTTTCATATCACCAACATAGTATCCTATTTTTGGTCCATCATGCAATTCGTTTAAGACTTTCTCAGCATTAGCAGATTCCAAAAACTTTAGCAAAATTCCATTATGGTGTCTCTAAAACATATCTCCAAGGACCAACACATAAGAAGAGGATTTTAGTATGATGTCCCTTTTCGACTTCACTGATAAATGTTATAAAGGCAAACTACCTTTTTATATATATTGCTTCAATTCTCCATCCCAAGATGATGGTGAACTGGGTGTGATTGTAGAATCATTTTAATACATATCAATCTCTTGTTCCCATGCCAATATATCTTCTTCATGTGGATCAGCACCAACTTAACTTTGAAGTCCTTCAATCAAGTTCCATTATATAGCATCTTCTAAATCTTCCAAAGTAAAGTTAACCATCTCTTCAATTGTAGTGACTAAGACTCATTTCACCTACCCTCATAACTCTTCAACTTCCCTATGACCTTTCTCATTCCATGTGACTCTCAACTCTAAATTCTAATTCACTAATAAAAAAATACAAATTACATCAATATTAAGGAAATAAAACATTCTCAATTAATTATCCTAGTGATGGAAATTTTTTGAACATCTACTTGAAGATCTCAAACCAAATAGGCTTTCCAAAGCTTGTATTCAGCTGCAATAGTTAGGACCTTGTGTTGTAGCTCATCCCCATGAATAGTAACAAATTATAATGAATTTGGTACCAATATTGGCTTATTATTTTTATCTAAATCAATGGCATGGTGAGCTTTGTCTGTAGCTTCACAAGCTCAACTATACATTGTGCAATCACTTATTTCGTAGCTTCCAAATTGCCTCATGTAGTAGCTTGCTTAAATGGGCCTAAAATTGATTGGATCTCTCATTTGACTTCTTTTGTTAATATAGTTTCTCATAATGCACCTATGGAAGGTATTTTGTGCACCTTTGCAATATATTACAACCCATTACACAGGGTCTTATAAGAATCCATTACTTTTTCCAATTCCCTACTCAACTTTTTATGTGATTGCATCTTGATTCTAACATTGACCTTATCTTTATCTACTTGTATCCATTTTTTTTCTTGGAATCTCTTCAAATAAAATGGGATACTTTTGATCCAATTGGATATTGGTGGCCACCAACCTATTCCACCTATAAATCTAGTCAGTTTCATCGGTTTCCTTGTTTATAGCAGCATTTACTATTTTTAGTATTTTTTCGAGTCATGAACTTCTGGAGCTGTTTTGACCCCCTAAACGGAATTTTTTTGAGGCTCGCAACAAGAATGTATGTAAAATATTATAGTACTCAGAGATATTTTTCCAACGAGGTATTGTACGCGTCAAACAGAGATAACATGACCAAGTTACAACCCCGGAAGTTGGCTTCCAAACTAACCCCAACAGGGCCCACAAACTCTTGGCGTTCCATCTCTTGGGATTAGGGTTTTGGTTGTTTAGGGTTTTCTCTTGTTGTTAAATAATAAAAATTCCCTTGAGCCTCATTTTAACACAATTCAAAGGCATATATACATCACATATCTTCTCAGAGATAAGCTACCACAGCCTGAGCTACTTTATTTCCATTATGTCTGTAAGCCTATTTCAGTTCTTTGATATTAATAAAATGAAGTTTTATTTATGCTCCATATCTATATTTATGGTTATATGTGTATTTTGTTGCCTTACTGTTTAAGTTCATACCAGTGGTATCAGAGAGGTCTTCTCTTTATCTTTTTTCCTTTGCATGTCCCTAACAAGGTAAAGGTATAAGGAGTTAGGGCTCGAACTGGTTGACTCTTTGCAAGAACAGCCTTTCAAACCCCGACTACCTTCCACGGCAGAAGAAAATAAAGGTGAGGGATTAGGAGATTGTTTCAAAATATTGCTCGAAGAATCCCTCGAACGACATAGGAACACGATGATGGACAACTTTTCCTATATCCTTCAGCGGATTGCAACAGGCAGCGCATCTTCATCTGGCAGTCACTCTGGAGGCCCCACTCCCTTCAAGGTATAGATCAACTTTGAAATTCCCATATTTTAAGGACAGAAGATGCAGATGTTGTAGATAGATGGCTAAATATGTCAGTAGGTTATTTTTAATTTCATGATTTTTCCAATCGGGAAAATATTACTTTTTCCCTCCTTAAAGTTTCCCCCCATGTCAAGGACTGGTGCAAAACCTACTACGAACAGAGGGGCGAGAGAAAACCCTCACTGTTTTGAGTCATACCCACCTAGAATTATTTCTGAGATCCAATCAAGGAACAATATTACCCTATGGGGAGCTATGAGGACAAATACACACAATGGACCGTGTTGCGGCAGCAAAGGGATCAAGATGTGCATGAGATGATGAATCTATTCCATACCATGCGCATAAGGTTAGGTATAAAATATTCAGAGAAACATTTGGTGCTCAAGTACTATATTTTTTTTCACAAATGCATTCAGGAGGAAATGGAGTTCCTCTACATCTCCTCGCTTGGTGCAGGGTACTGATATGCTGCCAAGATCGATTAGAAATTTAAATAGAAGAAGCAAGAATTTGGATCTATGAATCTGAAGTAAGGGAAAGGCACCCCCAAACCGTGGAATGAAGGAAAAATCCAAGGTGGGGAAACCCAGGACAACCCATCGAAGCTGAAAGTAAAGAACAACCCCACAAATAAAAAGAAGGACACAAGAAAGTGGTGTGAGTTCCATAAGAGCCCCACTCACAACACAAGTGAGTGTCGAGCCAGGCATTCACTGGTGACTGAGCTAAAGCCTTCTGAATCAAATGCATGTTTCGACTCTAAGTCAAAACCCAACAATATGAATGACAAATAAAATTAAATTATTGGCACAGAGCCCAATGCCACAGTTTCCACCACCATGATACAGAAGGATGAGCCTGAAGATCAAAAAGAGGGGGAGTTCCTCTTCCATTCCTAGATGTGAATCAAGGGTTCTCCACTGCAGTTCATTGTCGACAGCGGGATCCAAAATAACCTCATTTTAGTAGAGTTCATGAAGCAGTTGTGCCTACCAACCACAGCATACCCACAATCATACACCATTGAGTGGCTTCACCAAGGACGAGATCTCCTCGTCAGACAATGGTGTCGCCTTCCCTACAACATCAAGCCCTTCACATATGAGGTATTGTGTGATGTTGCTCCTCTTGAAATTTGTGATGTATTATTATGCTAACGATATTTCTGTAAGAGCAATGTTGTGAATTATTTTATGCCTCGCATTATTATTATTACTTTGGGAAATACGTTGTACACGATACCAGACGTAGCACCACCTACCACCATCTCTTTGATCACTACGAAGCAATACAGTAAGATCATTTCCTTATGTCCATGGCCTCAAGGCAAGAACAATATTATGTCCACGACCTCAAGGCAAGAATAATATTATGTCCACGGCCTCCAGGCAAGGCTCCCCCGCACCGCAGCAGCAAATGGACAAGGTCGTGCAAGAGTACAGTGACATCTTCACCTCACCCACATGGGTACCTCTACATTGTCAGGTCAAGCACTCCATCGAACTGACCTCAGGCGCACTGCTAGCCAATGAATTTATCTATCAATGCTTTGTTCTAGAGAAAAATGAAATGAAGAGGCAGATTCAAGAATTTTTCCAAAAAGGAAACATTAGGATAATTTCATCACCCTATGGGAGCCTGATCGTGTTGGTACAAAATAATTATGACACTTAGAGACTTTGTATTGAATATCGGGCGCTGAACAAGATCACTCTCCAGAATAGGTATCCAATCCCATGGATCGATGACCTTCTGGACCAACTCAAGGGGGCCAACTATTTCAGCAAGATTGACTTAAAGTCTGGCTATCACTAGGTACCAATCAAACCCTCTGATGTGTGGAAGACTACCTTCAAATCCAAGGAGGGCCTTTTTGAATGGCTAGTCATGCCTTTAGGGTTAACGAATTCCCCCACAACCTTAATGAGGTTAATGTACTATATCTTGTGACCCTTCACAAATTCATTTGTGGTGGTGTATTTGGATGGAATCCTGATCTTCATTCAGAGTTGGGAAGAGCACCTCCACCATATCGGACAAGTACTCCAAACCCTACGGAAACACAAGTTGTGTTCCAATTTGTAGAAATTCACTTTTGGTATGACCCAGGTTCAATATATGTGGTACATTATTGATGAGCAGGGTGTTGATGTGGACTCGGCCAAGATACAAGTCATTCGGGATTTTCCATCACCAACCACTTTAATATAGCTCCGCACCTTTCTGCGCCTTGCCAACATCTACCACAGGTTCATGTTGGGATTATGTCATATCAATTGGACTTTGATTCAAATCACCAAGGGAGGAGTGAAAGCAAAGTTATTTTGTTATGAATCCCAATAGAAGGCATTTACCGAGTTGAATCATCGCCTCTTCTATGCACCAATGCTCACATTACCATACCTGTAGCAACCATTTGAGATTGAGACAAATGCCAGAGACTATGTCATTGGTGTAGTTCTCACTCAACATAGGCATCCAGTGGAATATCATAGTAAGACATTTTCATACACATTCTGAAAGTATCCCACCTATGATAAAGAGATGTATTCCATTGTGTATGATTGTCGACAATAGAAGCATTAAATTCTGGGGAAGGAAGCGGTCATCCGCATAGACCATCGACACTTTCAATTCATACAAACACAAGGGGAGTTGCAGAACGATCGCCATCAAAAATCATCCACATACCTGCAAAAGTTCCATTTGAATATTAAATACAAGAAGTGAAGCACCGAAAATGTTGCATACTGCCTCAGCTGACCATTGGTCATGGCGCTAACCAATATGCTTGACTCTTCTGGTCATAAGCATTCAGGGTGGCTGACTCTTTAGAAGAGCGATCCAGAATTCAATAACACATACCAAACTCTTCCGGAAGGCAAGTAAGTTCAAAATTATCACCTTCGGGATGCATTTTTATGCCACCTGGGACACCTCTATGTTCCTTTAAGTGATCATGCAAATATGATTTGGGAGCTGCACTACAGTCAATTCAATATTGGACATTACTGGGTAGAGAAAATAGTGGCAGTACTGCAAAATTATTTTTATTGGTCGAACCTTCGACAGGATGTTGGGAAGTACATCATATCCTTCACTTCCTGTGCCATTTCCAAACTGAACATAAAGAAGAAAGGCCTATATACTCCTCTTCCTACTCCTAGTGGACTTTGGGAATCCATCTCCATGGATTACATCTTGGGCCTTCCTTATACTAGTCATGGAAACAAATGTGTTTTCATGGTCATCGACATATTCTAAGATGGCCATTTTGGCAGCCTATAAGAAGAGTATCATAGTAGAAGCCATGTCTAAGCTCTTCTTTGAATGAGTGTGGGTACACTTTGGGATCTCACAGTCCATTATCTTAGATCAGGACAACAGGTTCCTAAGTACATTTTGTTCAAGTCTCTAGTCGATGTTGGATACGAAGCTCACTAAGTCCATGAGTTCCACCCCCAAACAATGGTCATCAGTAGGATGATCGTACACATTCTACACATGTACAACTCGAAGAATACACTCATGTGGGATGAAAAACTTCGCTATGTAGCATAGCTACAACAGAGCTCTCCATAGCTCAACTTGCCACAACCCCTTTTAGGTGGGGTTGGAATACCATCCATTATGTCTCGTTGATGTGTCCATACCATTTGCAGCTACTCAGGCAGATTCGCTTACGTCCAGTCTAACAGAGATAACATTTTCACTAAGTGTAGTCAGCACATCCACCAGTAGTTCCATGACATATTGGACAGAGCTAATGCTAAGTACAAGCAATGACATGTTCAGCATTGAGTGCCACACAAGTTCTAGGTGGGCGAAAAATTTTGGCTATGTTTGCATAAGGAGCGCCTCTTTGGGCCCCACCGTGAGCTTCACCCACTCTGATATGGTCCATACACCATCACCAAGGCTGAATGGGACAATGCCTTTGAGCTCAACATTCCATCGTTCCTTGGCCTTCACCTAATGTTCAATCTGGACCACCTTCGACCATACTTTGCACCATTACTAGACACATCTGACATTGCAGAATAACTCACACCAATGGAGTTAAACCCAGACTACATGGAATAGGCCACAACTAATCGAATCATGGACATGAAAATCAAGAATAATCCCCAAAAAAGGATCAATCTATATCAAGTTTTCAAAGCATGCAAACTCCTTCACCAGGGCAAGTGGTTCACCAGGAACCAGGTTCAACAGAAATTTCTTCACCTCATGGAGGCTCTCCACGCAATGGGGACCATTTCTTCCTAAGGAGAGAGGATTTATCTAGGTATTTATTAGTGTCCACCCGCATATTCCACCTAGACCTCGAGTCTATTTCATTAGTTTCCTTTTTTATAGCAGCATTTACTATTTTTAGCAGTTTCTCAGGCCATGAACTTCTGAAGCAGTTTTGACCCCCTAAATGGCGTTTTTTAGGTACCCAGCAAGATTTTCCCTACAGGAAGGGCATGCCCATGTAAAATCATGCACTAATTGGATATATATTTCCAACGATGTATCGTATGCACCAAACAGAGATAACATGACCAAGTTACGAACCTGGGAAGTTGGCTTCCCAACTAACCCCAATGGGGCCCACAAACTCTTGGTGTTCCATCTCTTCGGGTTATCGTTTTGGTTTTTTATGGTTTTCTCTTATTTTCCAATAATATAAATTCCATTGAGCCTCATTTTAACATATTTCAAGAGCATGTAGCTGCCACATCTCTTCTCAGAGATAAGCTAGCATCGCCCGAGCTAGTTTATTTCCATTATGTCTATAAGCATATTTCATTTCTTTGATATTAATCAAATGAAGTGTTATTTCAACTACATATCTATATGTATGGTTATATTTGTATTATGTTGCATTCCTATTTGTTAGTATGAATCTTTTGTCGAAGCGTACGAAAAAATACCACTTTAGCTATGCATAACTTATAGCCCTAACATCAAATATGGCTGCCAATATCTTCAGATCTGCAGTTAGTTGATCAAGACAAGTGCTGCAAAAAACCAGATCTATACATAGAAATACATTAAGCAGCAAAATCAAGAGTTTGCTCTATACATCCAATAGACAAGACAAGAACAATGTTTTTTGAAAGAATTTTTGTATTAAGGGCACCTGGGAGGAAAAAAAGAAGGTGTATCCAATTCTCCTCAATGGGATGGGTTCTTGGAAGTCCTCAGTGCTTCAGATCTAGAATCTCTCTCTCTTGTTGGTGTAGAAAACCCAGACAAATATAGAACTCAAAGGGAGCTCACACAACAAATAATGAAGAATGTGACCAAGTGTATAGATCCAGAGTGATCTAATAGGCAACAAAAGGTGAAGAATGATAGGAAAAACCCTCCTATTTATAACAAAATATTGGGTCATTCTAGATCTTGGTGCATGGTTAAAATAACATTAACCAAATCTAGATCCACCATTTATGGACTATTTTATTATATTTGTTGGAGGGAAAAAGTATTTGACTTGGGTCAAATCCCTTTATTTGTGAATAATAAATAAATAAATGATTTATTTATCATTTTAAGGAAGTGGCTGAAAGATAATCAAATAAATAATGATTTATTTAATTATTTATGGGTGATTTAGTCATATTTAACAAGGAATATTATTTAAATAAGATTTAAATAATTATTCCTAGAAAATAATCGGATAAATAAAGATTTATCTAATTAATTTCTTTGTTTTGGGTTAAACATGACCAGGAAAATCAAACAAATATAGGTTTGTTTAATATTTCCTTTCGGGGTTTCCTGTTTAGACCATAAACAACCTAATAAATGTGTTTTATTAAGTTATTTTACATAGTGAAAGCAATTTTACTTAGGGTAAAATTGGTCTTACGTGGTGTACTTGGGTCCATCTAATGATAGTAGGTTAGATGACCAAAAAATGGTGTAACAGATTTCCCCCCAGCGGGCGAGTGTTAGGAGCAAATTGTATGACCGAAGTACGTTGTAAGAACTCAATCACCAGACATCAAAAGGGAAGTTAGAGAGAGAAATGGGAGGTAGACTAATGTGTTGAAGAACTAGACCCTGAGGAGACGAGACTTACAGGTGCAACAAGTCTCTTTTTATGAGAAGGTACCTGTGCTAAAGGCGGCTGGGGAGGCATACCTATACCCGCCGAGACAAAGTACAAAAGAATAGTGTGTCCAGTAAACAAGGGACCGAACCATAAAGTACAGCCGGCATAAACATGAGCTAGATAGAAATACAATGAGGGATCCCATATACATGCTGTGCCTGGGATAACAGCCAGGACTTATACAATAATATCTGAGTACATGAGATACAAATACAACCCAAATGCCCCCTACAAGCGGGGAAGGGCTCACAAAATCTGACTGATACATGCAAATCAAAGAGGCGCTGCAAGCGGCTAAGGCCGACATCATCAAATATATGGAGCTGCATTGAAGGCTGCAATGAAGAGGTCATCCGGGCATGTGGGGGGCTACCTGTAGGGCCACCCCCTCATGAGGGCTGAGACATCTCACACACACCCGGGCATCACCAAGAGCTGCTACTGCATCACTGGACCATCAAGCATACGGATCTCGATCATGCTGAAAGGAGCTGAAGTGGAGAAACAATCAAGTCAAAGGGAAATGAGAGATCCCTTTGCCTGATCCGAGGCACCGAACAAGAGTGGAAGCTGGAACCAAGGTACACCGCTCTCTAGACCTGTCCTCTGGAATGAAGGAGCTGATGTCGACAGAAGGAGGTCTGCCGTAGGTGAGGCAATGAGAGATCCTCAACTAAGGAACGAGAGAAAATAGTAGAGCGACTGACAGACTAATACCAATGATGATGATGGAATGGAGGGGACTGAGTAGCAAATGGACGACTTCCCTTGCTAGAGCATAAAGGACATGAATGACATGGCAGCGACTGACACAGTATCATGAGGGATAGGGGATAGTGGGACTGACGGTCATAATGTGTGACACAAGAGAGAGACCAAGCAATGAAGGATGGAGGGCTATAGCGGGGTACAAAGGGACTCGGGATAGACTCCATGAATGTGATGATGACTCAACTTGGATGCTCTAAACAAGGGTGACTTGATGGTGCTGCCACACAGTAAAGGTCCCAATGGGGGACCATGAAACATGAGTATAAGATGGTATCTCATGACGAAAATCGACACGAACAAAGACAAGTATGGAGGCAAAGTGGTGCCCCAAGTACAAGTGTTGTAAGTGAGGAAATCCGATTTTGGGGGGAGGTGAAGTGACCCTTCTTGGAAAAAATGTGTCCTGGTGAAGTATCAAATCACAAAAAACTAACAGATACCATTAGAGGGCTCGGTGAGAGCTTTCCAACGGTGCGGACGGTTTGTCAAACTGAGTTACGGTGTGGTCGCAGCAGGCGAAAGAAAAACCGGGGTTCTCTTTTAATAAGGCATTTTTCCCTCCAAATTCACTCATTTGCTAGTGTTGCTATGGTGAAGGTAGAGAGGAGAGAAGGCCCTAAATCTTGTGGCGAGCGTAACAGACAAACCGACCGTTGGAATCGAGATCTGTCAGTTGCAGGTAAGAGGCCTAACCTTACTCTTTCATTTTGATGGTTTGAAAGTTCAGATTAGGGCCTAGAATCTCAGGAACAGACCCTCTTGCATCTTTTCGGTCGGGTCGCACTTTTTGGGCCAAAATTTGTGACCTGGGAAGCAGGTTTTGAGCAAAAAGGTGCGACCTGTCCCAGGATTTGGAAAAAAAGTGCGACCTGGAAGATGAGGGGATTTTAGTGCTGTTGTATGGCTGAGAGTTGGGTTTTGGTGTTTGGTTACAGTATTCCCTATCTGTATGCTGACAAAGATGATGTTTTTGTGCATATATGGCAGATATATGGGTTAACTAGAGAGAGAGAGACCTTGGTACATTACAGGCAGAGATCTAGGCAGATCAGGGTGTCCGTCGTGTGTTGGCCAGGTTTGTGGTTCTAAAGTTTTTGGAGAACCCTTTGATGAGAGCTAGAGAGCCCTTGTTTGCCCGGATTATCAGTTATTAGGATCCAGAGCATGAGGTCTTTGTAGTGCAGGGGCACAGGATCGAACTGACAGTCCAGGATGTGTATTCCTGACTGGTCTCCTGCCACTTGGCATGGTGGGAAATACGCAGCCAGTGTTACCGCGAGGGCGGAACATCATGGAGTTTGTGGAGCGGCATTGTCGACCGGGTCTCCAAGTCAAAGGGACGCGGATACCGATCGGGGACCTAGAGAGATTGGAGACCCGTGCAGTGGCCGCAGCGGTGCTGCGGATCCTGGGCAACCAGGCGTTCCATCACATCACTGGGGGGCAGATGATGATTGTAGAGAGTGTGTTGAGTGGGACCTACTATGGGTGGGCCCAAATGATGCTGGTGTCGTTAAAACGACAGTTGTCGCTTTGCAAGCGGTAAGTGAACCACGATTGCTCGTATGGGACTTTATTGTGCTCCTTCTTTTTTGAGAATATCCCGACCTTACGACCTCGTATACAGCTCCCGGATGGGGGCCCGAGAGAGCCCAGGATACGCCGGTGGGGCGACTACTGTGTAGAGGAGGAGGAGGGGCGGTCGGACGGGTGTTTCGACTGGAGTTCTTTGCCCATTGGGATCAGATGCCGTTATACATAGACGACTATCCCTATAGTGGGATGAGTTATTGTCGGGATCAGGACCTGCCACTTCCACCTGGTCGGGTATGGGGGGCCGATGGTAAGTGACAAGTGACTATTCTTTTTCGGGCATGTTAAAGTTATTGAACAGTAGATAGGGTACTGATTCATGTACTTTTGGTATGCAGATATAGCTCCGGTAAAACCAGCCGGATATATGGGACGACCTGCAGCATCAGGAGCTGCAGACCCGAGTGGAGCGAGAGCAGCGCATAATGAGGATGTAGCCGCCCTCCTGGAGGACATCTGCCGTAGATGTGAGAGGTTGTTGCCCGGTGTTTCAGAGCGCGGGTGGCAAGACTTAGACGACCAGTACATAGAGCCATGTATTGGTCTACCCTCGGAATGGCGAGGGGTCATGCGGCGCATGGCGATGGCCGGTCAGGGGATACGTGATCTACGAGCTGCAGGAGCAGAGCCATTGGCTCGGGATCCGCCAGATAGTGATTAGGTGTGGGGCGTGCGGTGCCCCCTAGTATGTATGTAGGGGCGAGTGGTGCCCCCAGTTTTGAGTTTTTGGTAACATGCTATGGGCATGTCATATGTATCAAAGTAGATGGACTCTAAACACATGTTTTGCGACACATATTATGGATATGTATTTTTTTAATGATTATGATTGTTATTGTCTTGTATAAAATGCGTGTGATAAATGCCAATCTAGAACATGGTTTGCAATGCTATCTACATAGTGATTTTGTTCTCGAGGTACATGGTTGAAAGTTATGGTTTCAAATTCACGTATCAAGAGTTTCACTTGTAAATATCGTCTAAAAAGCACGGGATTATGCACACGATAGACACCATTTAGTTGCATGACAAGAAGTAGGGAATCTATACGAACATGCAGATGGAGGATGCGATGAGAGAGGGCATCGGCTAAAAGACCCCGCACTGCATCGTATTCGGCCTGATTGTTGGTGGCAGGACCAATGCAGACCCCGTTTGAGAGAACAAGGGCATGCAAGGGGGTAAAGATGGCCCAACCTGCCGAGGCAAGATTCTGGGAGTAACGACTTGCACCATCGGCGTAACCGATATAGGGTGTGGACGGGAGGTCCTGCGGAATAGTGTTACAAGAAAAAAAATGGGGGGAGGAGGGACAATGACGGCAGCGTGAGTGTACAGAAGACATCGAGCGGAAACTGCGGGAGGGAGTGCAATGGGCAGGATGGCTATGACTCATATACAAACTAGAGGGTGGTATATGAGGGCGAGAAGAGATAAGGCAGGGACTCGGGCTGCGGAGGTCAACATGGATACGGGTGGTGTTATCTCGGTTAAGGGCGGGAAGGATGAGGTCACGGGAAAAGAAGGATTCCAAGGGGGGATCCTAACCGGAAACGAGGGGATGAGGAGAGGAAGGGAAACCACATGACATGGCAAAGCTACCTAAACCATCCGTACAGGAAGAAAGGCTCACATACGGATGGTCACGGGGGATGACAAAAGAACAAATGAATAGATGGTCAAAAGATGTTGAGCCCAGGGTGGTTACTGAAGGGGGGTCGAGCGAACCATCAGGGGAGGAATCCAAGGGAATGTTCTCCGAGGGTCTCATGGATGATGATAGGTAGCAAATGGTGGTGGTAGGCTTGGACATCTGGACATCAGGGGGGGGGGGATGTCGATGGGAGCGGGTGGATCCTCAGACTGACCGGCAGCATACTGCACAAGTATGGGAGCGGCGGATTGATTTTGTTCAACCTCATACTCTCGAACTACCTCTAAAGAGGCACAGTAATGCGTGAGGTGAGGACAATGGTGGGAATAATGGCCATGGACACTACACAGAGCACAGGGTTTGTTGGTGCGGATAGTCTTGGGGTTCTTGGTTACGGACGAAGAAGGAATGGAGGCTTCATGGACCGTAGACTCGGGGAACGCGACTTTAACCATGGGTTGAATATGGGGCAATTCAGGACAAGCATGGGTGGCGTGACCGACGACATCACACAAGGCGCAGGGCTTTGCGGGCGGAGGAGGGGCCGGGTCAGTCGGGGTGGCCTTATCTTTGGGTGCCCCCTTACGAGCTTTTCCTTTCTTCTCGGGAGCCGTCACGACAGGAGAAGGGTCCTGTGGGGGTGCTGGGGGCACAGTGGCAACAGAGGAAGTGAGGGGGACCGATTGAACCGGTGTCAAATCAAGGTTGGCTTTGGGGTGACCAGGCGGGGTAGCGGCTGGAGGGTCAAGGTACTAGATGGGTATGCCCAGGGTTAGGTTGGGGAGAGAGAGGGTGGCCATGACGGGGACTGAATAGACTCCGGGAGGGGGAGCCAGGAAGGGTATCTAACCAGCGGGATAATGACCAGGAGGGACGGCTCCGAGGTGGTTGAGGCCTGGGGGAACCTCCCCAGGAGGATAGAGGGGTTCAGGGATGCCAACTGTAGGAGAAGGGCCAAAAGGAGGAGGTCCGGCTAGCTGAGATGAAGGGCTAGGAGCGAGTTGCGGTGGGCGAGGTTGAGTCAGAGGTTGCTGACTAGCCGAAGTGGGTCGCTTAAGGGCAACCCAAGATGATTGCATCATGCAAACATTCGATAAGCTGGGATCAAAGATAGGGGGAGGAGGAAGACCAGGGAAATTTCCAAGCAAAGAGGAGTCTTTGTAGACGCCGGGAGAGACACTGGTCAAGGAATCAACGGTTTTCTTATTGGCTATAGAAGAGATGGTCGTCTCAGGGGAGGTTTGAGACTTTGGCTCATGATACGTCAACTAGTCGATGGTGACTATCTTTCCATTGTGAGGAAAAGACATCTTGCGAAAAACTGCGGAAGGGACAGCAGACATGGCATAGGTGTAGCTTCGACCCAAGAGAATGTTGTAATCTAGAGGGGCGTCGATGACTTCGACGTCAACGCAAACAGTCTTGCCCGCAAGAGTGATAGGACAATTATGGAAGAGGCCAATGGACTGGGAGGCGTGGCCATCCCATGCTCGAAGGGTGATCGTGGAAGGGGCTAATTCAGGAGATCCGAGTTGCTTCCAAACCGAAGTGAACATCACACAGGTGGATGCCCCCTCATCAATTATACACCGAGAAACATTAGCGTTCCGGATTTTGACTGGGATTTGGAAGGCTACGGAAGCAGGAAGAGGAGGATGCTCTGATTGATGGGCGTCGAAAACAATCATTTGGTCATCAGCAGGATCTACAGCGCCCATGGCAGATAGTAGAGCCTTCTTTTGGGAAGGGCACGATTGGAGGAGTTCCAATGTGGAAATGGCAGCAGGAGACTGCGCCAAATCATCTACTATGCTATACGAATGAGCAGCTCGACCAAGAGTAGCATTTTGGCATAATGGTCCCTTAGGAATCTTGGTATGAACCTCAACTTTGGGTTGAGGGATATGTAAGGGACCATTGGATGTCGAAAGGGGCTCGGTAGAACCTGAAGAAGGGGACTCGGAGGCAGACTGAGCGGGAGGCTTGGGGTACTGGCGAGACCGAGTTTGAAGGTAAAGGTCGACGGTTGGGGATGGATCAGAGTGCATCATGAGGATCTGGTAATCAGAGGAACCAGAAGGGGAAGGTTGAGTGGCGACCTGTCCGTTAGGTGGTTGGGCAGCCACGAATCCTTGCTAGGGGAAAGGATCGGTAAACACAGCCGGTTGAGGAGTGGTCACATTAGGGGGAGCATGAGGGGAGGCATGCTGTCCTCGCAATGTGGCTTGAGACTCCCACATCTGCCGCATCTGGGGTAAGAGGGGACAATTGTGAGTGTAATGATCGTAAACACCGCAACACGAACAAGGCTTATTTGTACGAATAGGCCTGTCTGGCTTGGGCTGAGTGCCATGTTGCTGGTTAGCAGTGTTAGGGTCAGTACCTTGAGGATTGGGTCCACGAGTACCAGGGGAAGATTGATTTTGATTGCCTCTCCGCCTTCTTTGAGAGGAAGGAGGATTAGTTGCGCCCTGCTGTGCAAATACTTGCCCTGGAGCGGGTTGTAGGTGCTGTTGCTGGGGTTGAGAAGGCAAGGGAGGTGGAAGTGCATATGCTAGAGGAGCTGGAGCACCAGGCTGCGGATAAGGATAGTGGTTAGGTTGGGCAACATTGAGGTAAGCAGGAGGTTGGGAAAAAGGATAAGGCATGCCGTATCCTGGATACATGCTACCTGGAGGGGGAAGAGTGCTAGAGGTGTTGGCCCCTCCCAGAGGGGGACCATAGCCCATAGGAGGTTGAGCATATGGATGAGAAAGGGATCCAACGATACCATCGGCGGAGTGAGATGCCCCCGGGGCGTTAGCGCCACCGGGCCTGGGGAGGTCAGGAAGGACGGTGTAAACATAACCAGACTGAGCGTAGATCAGGTCATACTTCAAGGCTATTTGGAGGGCAGCTTCTTCGGTTTGAGGGAAATGGGAGGCGACATCTTTGCCAATGGGAGGTAAGAGAGTGTGAAGGAACCAGTCCATATAAACCCGATCTTCAAAGGTGGGAGCTCGACATAAGCTCCTTCTTCTCCGGCATTCCTGGACATGAGTGGAAAGGCGGGTTGAAGAGGTTTGACGGAAAGAAGTCAAAAGCTCTGTACCAGTGTCGTATCGGAGAGGGAGCTGGAAATAAGATAAAAAGGCTTGGGAAATGGTCGCAAAGGTGGTATGGGAAGAGGTGGCGTGGTCAACATACCATTTAGAAGCTTCGCCCGTAAGCGTGCGTTGGAACAACCGAAGACGGATGGAATCATCGGTAATGGAATTGGAGGAACACCACATGTGGAAAGATCAGACATGATTGGTTGGATCTTCTCCAGCAAGGCCTTCGAACTTAGGGATGTTGGAGGGGAGCTTGGTTGGCATAGCAGGCCAACCAACATCGTGGTGGATAGGGTCATTGATCAACTGATTGAGATCGGGGAGGCTGAGGCCTGCCATGTAAGGGAGCAAGGGTGCAGCCGAGGTAGTTCCTGTGGCGGTTCCGCTAGTAGTAGTCCCGGCATTAGGGCCGGGATTCTCGCTAGCATTAGGCCCTGGACCAGACATAGTGAAGGTGACAGGTTGAGAACCAGAAGTAAAAGGAGAACCCAATGAATCAGAAGAAGATTCGGAGTGCGGACTCGGAGGAGGACTAACTTGACGACGGCGGGACGGAGTAGGTCGACCGACCGGAAACTGAGGGTGAAGGCCAAGAAGTCTCCGGGAGGTGCGCCTTGGGGGCACAATGATGACAACATAAACACAGCACAAGGGGAAGAAGAACGACCAACAAGGGCAGGAAGGTGCAGAATCAAGAGAGTACAATGTCGAAACAAGGGCAGATAGGTGCAGTGTCAATTGATTTTAAAGTTTTTGCCTGGCGGTGTAAACCAGGCTCTTCTTCGCTTAGGGTGAGTGTGTGGTGTGTGTTAATTTTAATTTTTAAACCCTTTTCATTTTGAGAGCAAGATAAAAGTGTGATGCGTAACTGAAAATAAATCTGCAGAGAACAGTATATAATGCTGAAATAACAGAAAATTAACAGCTAACAATGCATCAATCTAACCCAAAAAGGCGGGTCTCTCAAAACTAGTCTAACAGAGGGAAAAAATCTAGTCAAAACACACTACAAGGAGGCCAATAGATCTAGGGTCGAAAGGGACAGGGATCTAAAGGAGAAACCTGCTAAAAAGAGGCGCAGAACACAGCCAAGAGACAGAGGCAAGGTGGCTGGAAAAAAGGAGGAAATCAGAAAAAAGCAGAAGGGACAAGGAGGAGGCCCTAAAGGAAGATCCAAACAAAACTTCAGGAGGTGATTTGAAAGGGAGAAGAGCTGATTAAAAGGGATCTGAAAAGAAGGTATCAAATCTGAAAAAAGGGATGGTTGAAACCCTGAAAAAACAAACACCTGAAACAATTAAATCTCTTCCACAAAAAGTGGAGGGTACTAAAGCCCTAGGGGGCTAGGTTCCCACTTAGATGAGTAAAACAGATCAGAAACAGGTCTAAATGGGCTGAGACAGAGGCTGGAAAACCCTTACAGAAGCTTTAGAAAAACCCAGAAAAATTGCAGAAAAACAGGCAGGTCGCAGGTTCTGACCTGTTTTCTGTGTAGGTCGCAGACATTGGTTTGGTAAAAGACTGAGGCCAGTCACAAAGTTTTGGGCTGAAAGTGCGACCAAGCTCCGGTGTCTCATGCGTACTTCGAAAAAGTTGTCAGTTCTTTGGGCCATACCGATGTCCGTCACCCGCGCAATAGGGCCGTAAACACGCGAGTTAGAAATTTTAATGTTTTAGGTTTATAGGTGAAAACAACATAAAAATAGGAAAAAAATCAAAATAAACCCTAGGGTCTGAAGTAGCTGGATATGCAGGAATATGAAAAACGACAGCGGTCGTAATTGAAAACCCGTGTGGAGTCGCTAATTGTTAGTATGAATCCTTTGTCGAAGTGTACGAAAAAAGACCACTTTAGCTACGCATAACTAATAGCCCTAACATCAAATATGGCTGCCAATATCTTCAGATCTGCAGTTAGTTGATCAAGACAAGAGCTGCAAAAAACCAGATCTATGCATAGAAATACATTAAGCAGTAAAAAAGAAGGGTTTGCTCCATATATCCAATAGACAAGACAAGAACAATTTTTGAAAGAATTTTTGTATTAAGGGCACCTGGGAGGAAAACAAGAAGATGTATCCAATTCTCCTCAATGGGATGGGTTCTTGGAAGTCCTCAGCACTTCAGATCTAGCATTTCTCTCTCCTGTTGGTGTAGAAAACCCAGACAAAGATAGAACTCAAAGGGAGCTCACATAGCAAATAATGGAAAATATGACAATGATAATGGCTCAAAGTCAGACCAAGAGTTTAGATCCAGAGTGATCTAATGGGCAACAAAAGGTGAAGAATGGTAGGGAAAACCCTCCTATTTATAACAAAATATTGGGTCATTCTAGATCTTGGTGCATGGGTTAACCAGATCTAGATCCACTTTTTATGGAATATTTTATTATATTTGTTGGAGGGAAAAGGTATTTGACTTGGGTCAAATCCCTTATTTTGTCAAAAATAAATAAATAAATGATTTATTTATCTTTTTAAGGAAGCGGTTAGAAGATAATCAAATAAATAATGATTTATTTAATTATTTAAGGAAGTGGTTGAAAGATAATTAAATAAATAATGATTTATTTAATTATTTGTGGGTGATTTGGTCATATTTAACAAGGAATATTATCTAAATAATATTTAAATAATTATTCCTAGAAAATAATAAGATAAATAAAGGTTTATCTAATTAATTTCTTTGTTTTGGGTTAAACATGACTAGGAAAATCAAACAAATATAGGTTTGTTTAATATTTCCTTTTGGGGTTTCCTATTTAGACCATAAACAACCTAATAAATGTGTTTTATTAAGTTATTTTACATAGTGAAAGAAATTTTACTTAGGGTAAAATTGGTCTTACGTGGTGTACTTGGGTCCATCTAATGATAGTAGGTTAGATGACTAAAAAATGGTGTAACACCCTTAGAAAGACTATTGAAGAAATCAGAACAGTTCTAGTGGACGAAAAGCTGCAGAGAGGCACTGGACACACTAAAGGAAAATTTGGTGTGCGTGCCAATACTAGTCCACCCGAAC